>JABUQX010034400.1:0-29787 GCA_015478945.1 Trachelipus rathkii
AGGCTATATCGAAAGCTTTCGAAGGAACCTAGGATAACTCTTTTTATTACAGGTAGGAGAAATATAATGCAGGGATATTAAAATGTCACACTATTATTTTAATTAAGATGAATTTATCTAATTTTAACTAATCGAAATTACAACAGATTTCTGTGGTAAATTATTTTCCAATGATTTAATTAATATTGGTATAAATTTCATAAATTTTATTTATGTTCGTAGTTTCAATAGAGTAAATGTATATGTAGGTATGTGTATATAAGAAAGAGTGCAAGTTGTGGTTTACAATTCTTGAACCCGGAAAATTCTTGACTCTCTTTTGGGTTAATAATTAACTTAACATTGTCGATTAACAAAAAAGGAGAGTAACAATAGATCATATATATAAAAACTGGGAGAGTAAGATAAACAAAACATATGAATTATATCAGAAGACCAATTTAGAAATATTAACTCAAAGATACTAAAACACTCACTGAGGAGCACCTAGTTACGAGGAAGAGGAAAAGAAGAAATTCTTTCAAAAAAGGAAAATTCCAATATTAATTAGAAAGGCCTTATTTTTGAAAGGTGATTCGATATATTCTCATAATTATGTAACATATAACTTTTTGACTCAATGTCAAATTCAACAAATATAGTTGAATATTTTCTATAGTTTATTAACTTAAGAAGTTATTAATGAGACCCTATTTAAAACCTACTTGTTAGACAAACGATAAGGAAATAAGAATCGCGTTGTTAGCTTATATGTTAATTTTTATTATTTTATTTATCTAATTTAATTGGAGATTAGATTTTAGCTATTAAGCTATTTACTAATTTACTGTATATAAATAAGCTCGATGTATATACTTATTCATATATAGTTTTATCCAGAGATTGTAATATTTTATCATCAAAGTCATTTATTCTGTTCATACATTATTAAAACCTAAAAAAAAATCGATTTTGTCAATAAAAAAAGATGAAATTCAATTATAAATTTTCCATATTAATATTTCCATATTTGCATTTAAATTACTAATCTAGAGATTCAAGGTATCTCATTAAGAGCGTAATTATTATAATTAAATTTTTGTTCCCTAAATTGTTTGCGACTGAGGATAATTATACATTACGCTTTATGATATATATTATTTATATTTACTATAGTTTAAAAATTATATATATTACTATATAATATTATATACGTTATATATATATAGTAATATATATATATTTAGTTAATAATATATTATCTGAATTATATATATATAGTGAGTTATATAAGGACATAACACATCAAATTATACTAATTTAGAACGTATGATAAGATGTATAGAGCTACTAATATAAGTGATTAATATAGTAAACTATAGTATAATATAATTAATATATATATAATAATATATATATATAATATATATATATATATATATATATATATTATATATATATATATATATATATACATCAATAATACTGGTGGTTCCTGTTGTGTGGGTTGATATATTCACCACAGGAACAATTCTTGCGCTTTTCTTTTAGCGCATCGTGGCGTAGTGGTCAAACAACATACGTTACATCTGCTAGGTCGAGGTTTACGTCCCAAGCAGTGTGAAATATTAATGTCATTAGGGTGTCATTATTGAAATATCTAATTTAACACTGTGATTTATAAGTCAGATTCGCTCATACTATATTAAACTATTGTAGTACTTCCACGGAATAATATAAGTAATTTTCACTCTGTGTGGGAGTAACGCTGTTGACGCTATGGCCGAGTGTGGACGGGTGTAGTGCGTGGTGGTTCCTCTGTTGTGTGGGTTGATATATTCATCACAGGAAAAAAATTCTCGTGCTTCACTTTTAGTCCATAGTGGCGTAGTGGTCAAACAAATACGCGTACATCTGCTAGGGTCCAGGTTTACGTCCCAGCAGTGTGAAATTAATGTAGGGGTCATTATTGAATCCTATTACACATGTTGATTTATAGCAGTTGTTCATATATATAATATATATAATCATATAATCATATTTATACCCTACTATAAATAGGCTAACTTAATATATATATTTCCAATTACTATCATTTTTTAATATATATAAGGTTAATCTATACTATTATAATATATATAACTTATGAGATAATACTTACTACTTAATTATCAAACCTCATATATACTTATTATGTGAAATTTGACATATTATATTTTTTTAACCTTGAAAATGGGGTGTATATAGTAATACGGGACGTGAATAATATTATGAATATGGCAGTGTAGAAATTGTTCAAAAATGAAAGGGGCGGTACTTCTATAAGCCTACCTAACCTACTCATTTTTGTGGGGAGGAGGGTTACAGTAATATTTATCAGAGAGTCTCAAACTTGAGACTTTTACTTATTTTTTTATTAAATGAATTAATATGTTAGATATTATTCAAGGGCGGTAGTCACACAATTATAAGGTTACTTTTTATTTACTCAATAATGAACCTTTATACAGATTAGGTAACTCAGTACCTTATACTAGCATTATTTGATTAAAAAGTTTTTTGACGTTTCATTTATTCCTATATACGTACTAAATCAATTTTTATATCAATATAATTTTTTATATTTATATATTAAAAATTGATTATTTAAAATATTTTTATTTACAAATTTTTATTAGAAAAATATTAAAATAAATGAAAATAATGCAATCTCAATTCCCTTGACCACGATTGCAGGTCAACCACTCGCGAACCCAGTCATCAAAAAACATTAAAAAAGGAAACTTGGACACTTTAGTGGCAAAATGAAGTAATTCTTAAAATAAATTACAAACACTGTGGGGATCTTTTAATTTAAGGATTTAGAAATGTTCAAGAGCCCTGAAAAAAAAAAGTATTTTTATGATGGTGAGTTCTTATTGTATTAATGGAGTGTAATTAATTCCAGAAAGAAGGTCTACAGTACCATTATATTTAATGGTAGTTTTTTCTGCGAATTTATCACGTGAAATTAGGGATCGCGTATCAATTGATAATTTGTTTAAAAAATTTTTTTTATTTTTATTATTATTATTATTATTATTATTAAATTATTATTATTATTATTAATTATTTATTATTATTACTTATTATATTATTATTATTAATTTATTATTATTATTATTATTATTATTATTATTAATTATTATTTTTTTATATTAACTTATTATTATTATTATTATTTTAATTTTATTATATTTAGTAGTAGTAGATAGTAAGTAGTTATAGCGTTAATGTAGTAGTAGTAGTAGTTAAAGTAGTAGTAGTTAGTAGTAGTTAGTAGTAGTGTTAGTAGTATTATTATTTTATTTATAGTAAAAGTAGAAGTAGTTATAACTTTTTTATTAAGTAGTTAGATAGTTAGATAGTAGTCAGTTTTGTATTAGTAATCTTTAAGAGTTTAGAAAATGTATTGGAGAAAATTCTTAATTCCTTTATTATTATCAAAATTCAGTAAGGCTTTTGGACAACCCAGTTGTCTATTAATTATATTATCTAAATAACATAATATGAATTATATTAAAGATTCAGAAGACGTCAATTTTTATTTTTTTAGGTTTCGATATTAGCTCGACAGATTAGTGTTGAATATATTCTTTGTCTAATTCTTCTAATTTTTCAAATTTCTTCCAATTTAATGTGAATCAAACAAAGGAGATTATGATTTTCTTGATAATTTTTAAAGAATCATAGAGTAAAGGAATCTCAAAATTAAATTTTGGCTCAAAAACTTAAAAAAAAAAAAAATTCATAAAATTAAGCTTTTTTTTTTTTCTTCTTTGGAATTTTGAAACTTTCCTTCTTCGGGTATGGGATTAGTGGGGTAGTTGGAACTTTATATATTATCGTCCCTTCCAAGCTCTCTACTCCCCCCTTTGTGTTTTATTTACTTATTTGTTTTTATTTAGATCTTTTGATTTAAAATTTAGCATTTTTAGTTTTTTGATATTTGATAGTTTTTTGTTCAATTTTTAACAAATAAAAATAAAATGAAAATATGATAATAATTTATTTATAATAATAATAATTATATAATATCATAAACAAAAGAGCAATTATGAAATATGGTACTCAATAGTAAATAATTCATATAATGGAAGAATAATAAAATAATAATAATAATAATAAAAATAATAAATAAAATTAATAATAATAATAATAATAATAATAATAATAATAAAATAATAATAATAATAATAATAATAATAATAATAATAATAATAATAATAATAAAAAAATAATAATAATAATAATAATAATAATAATAATAATAATTAATAAAATAATAATAATAATAATAATAATAATAATAATGGCGAATAATCAATAATAATAAATAATAAAATAATAATAATAAAATAATAATAATAATAATAAAAAAAAAAAAAATTTTATCCATAATTTCAGTTTTTGTTACAGAACAAGCGTAAAATCTTTAATGGACCTTTGGACCTCCTTTCGTTGAATACTATTCCAAATGCAACAAACAACAGGAAAAGAAAGAACTTCAGGTTCTAGGAACCTTTATTAAACTTGAGATAGAAAGGGTCCTTGAGATAGATAAGATTCTTGACAGATGAAGGTCCCTTAAGATTAGAAAGGTCCCCATTGAGATTAGAAAGGTCGTTGAGATTGAAAGGTCTCTTGTGATAGAAAGGTCCCTTAAGATAGAAAAGTCCCTTGAGGTAGAAAGGTCCCTTGAGGTAGAAATGTCCCTTGGGATAGAAAGGTCACTTTGAGAAGAATGAATCAATGAGATAGAAACGGTTCCTTGGGATAGAAAGGTCCCGTGAGATAGAAAAGTCCCTTTAGATCTTTTGAAGCTAATATTCTAGTTACAAAAGCTTGAGCAAGTTTTAACTGTCATATTTTAGAAATCTCAAATGGTCAACCTTGTGCCAAATCTAAACCGATCCAAAATCATGGTCTCAATCTAAAGGCTTAAAAATTTGCCAGACTCTCACAAAAGTCACAAATTTAAACAACGTCCAAACTATGTGCCAAAGCCAAAAATGTTTATACCTTGGTGTCAATCTATAAGGTTAATCTTGTGACACAAAAAATCTAAACGGTCAAACCATGTGCTAAAACTTAAATAGTCACACTTGAGACAATCTTAATAGATCCAAACCATGAGTCAAACCTAAAAGTTTACACTTGTGTCAACTAAACATTTCGGAGCTTATCCCCATCTATAGCTATCAGTTCTTCTCACATCTAATACATCAGGCATTAAATCGCCTAACTAATCTTAACCTAACCTAACCCTAACCTAAAACCTAACCTAACGCTATACCTAACGCTATACTTTGGCACTCTTTGCAGCAACAGTGACAATTTATTTTGCTTTCTTCTTTTTTTTTTAATGGTTAACTCAAGACAAATACTCCATATTAATCTGCCTCCCTCTGCGAGGACTTCCATTTTTTTAACCCTTAGGCTTTATTATTATTATTATTATTATTATTATTATATTATTATTATTTATATATTATTATTATTATTATTATTATATTATTATTAAAATTATTATTATTATTTTATTATTATTCGTATTATTATTATTATATTATTAATTATTATTATTATTATTATTATTATTATTATTATTATTATTATTATTATTATTATTATTATTATTATTCTTATTATTAATTATTATTATTTATTCCACATTTTATTATTATTAAAGTTTGTGAAATTATTCTATAGGGAATAAAGTTAACAAAAATAATTTTGATTCCTTTAAAGGATGTTTAAATGCAAATATTCTTGAAATTTTGAGTTAAATTTTTAAGAACCAAGATAAAGTTTCTATTATTCTTGAATTCAATTTTCTTATTGTTTTTTTTTTTACATACAAGTATAAATTGTATGTTTAAATCATTTTTAGGGGTTGTTTTTTTTATTAAATTTAATTTTTCGAGGCCATTTTTTTAATTTTATTTTCGCTGCTCATTTTTTTAAATTTTTATTTTTGCAGGCCATTTTAATAATTTTAATTTTCGCGCCATTTTTTTAAATTTTATTTTCGTGCCATTTTTTTTCATTTTAAATTTCATATTTTGTCGCGTTATTTGTTCGCGCCAATATTTTTTGGGGGAAATTTTCCGATGTTTTTTTGCAGGGCATATCTTCGCTGATGTTTTCGGCAAGTTTTCCTTTTTTTTTTTTTTTTAAAGTAAAATTCAAAAAAATACGACACGAGGACTAGCCCAAATGATCGACTCCACATAAAATAATCGATATGTCAAATGGTCGACATTTATATCAAAAAAAATTTTCCCGTACAGCCCACTGCAGACGTTAGGTAAGTTAAAGTTAAGTTAAGTTAAGTTAAGTAAGTTGCGTTTTAAGTTATTTTAGGTTAGGTTAGGTTAGGTTGGTTAGGTTAGGTTTAGGCTAGGTTAGGTTAGGTTAGGTTACGGTTAGGTTAGTTAGGCTAGGTTAGGTTTAGGTTAGGTTAGGTTAACTTGTTAGGTCAGGTTAGGTTAAGTTTTGTTAGGTTTGTAAGAGCATCTTTAAAAATGAAACCATTATATTTTTTTTACAAATTTTCACCCGTTGATCATTTTCCCTGTCGGTTTGTTTTGGGAATTGTGTAACCGCACGCACTTCACCGGCACGGATAGCGGTCCAGCTTCATTGAAATTGTGTACCGCACCGGCACTAGTTTCTTCAATGAAGATTTACAATTTTGAACCCAAAAAAAAAAAAATTCAACTCTACTTTTTTTCCTTTTAAATTTTGAATTTTTTTTTTCTTCAAGGGTGGGGGGGGGTAGGGGGATAGGGGAAATTTTTATATAATTATCCCCCTCCTCTCCTTTCTTAACGTATCACAAGGCAATCTCTTTTTATGTTTATTACTTTATGACATTAATAATAATAATTAATAATAATAATAAAATAATATAATAATAATAATAATAATAATAAATAATATAATAATAATAATAAATAACAATAATAATAATAATAATTATGGCCAATTATTTAATTATTATTATTATTATTATTATTATTATTATTATTATTATTATTATTATTATTATTATTATTATTATTATTATTATTATTATTATTATTATTATTATTATTATTATTATTATTATTATCATTATTATTATTCTTACTATATTAATTATATAATTTTAATGAAAAAATTCACTCAGTAACTATAAAACAAAATTAAAAAATAAGCTTCCTATCATGGATAATATAAATTATAATTCCAATTATAATTACTCCTTTTTCCTAATAATTATTCGGTGTTAATAGGTGAAACAAATCCGTCTTGAAATTCTTTATTTTTAAATTTTGAAATCAGGGACATCCCCCCTCTTCCCCCCCTCCTATAAGAACCCCCATATCCCATCCCCACATTGTCCCCCCCCCTCATTCATCGCTTCCCCCATTGTCGCTACTGAATACACTTTTCAACAGTTTGGATTTGAGAATGGGAACGATCTTTACTTATAAACTTTTAATTTGAAAGTTTGAATTTCCGAGTGAATTTGAGTTGGTAATGTGTGTGTGTTGTGGCGTGAGTGCTGAGTGTGAATGCATGCTGTGGTGTATGTTGTTGTTGTGTGTGCCAAATGTGCACAGTAGGCGTTATATGAGCCACCTTACAATTTTCTGCCACCGGCCCGCATTCTTATATTTCAAAAAACTGCACCACTGCGCCGCTTTTATTGGGACATTGAAATTGTGGGCCGCACCGCACCGCACCGTACCGAACCGCACCGCACGCACCGCACCACACCGCCGACCCGACGTGCTTCGACTAACTTCATCAGGATAACAATTGATTTAAATTAATTCTGTGAACCGGAAGTAAAATAAGGAATTGTAAATCATAGACTATAATAAATATTTAACTTTAATTTATTATTTGTACAGTAGTATGCAAAACTAACTTTCATATAAGTTAATACTGAAATATAAAGTAAAAATAATAAATTTAAAAATATAATAAAAATAAAATTACAAGATATATATACTCTAAATAAATATTCTTATATTAAATAATTTTAACCTTTGCAAATTAATTATATTATTAAAAAGTTTAATCAATTTAAATAATTAATAATGAATAATAATAATAATAAAATAATAATAATAATAATAATAATATAATAATCAATAATAATAATAATAATAATAATAATAATAATATAAATTTAATTCAGAATGAATAATTACTTTCAGTGTCAATCGGAGAACAAATCTGTCAAGATTCTTTTTTTTTTAAATTCTGAAATTAGATACTTCAGCATTCCCTCTCCCACTCCCCTATCCTCCCCCCACCCTCCCTGCCCAAAGATTCGATCCCCCATTTCTCGTTCTACCACTCAATCACTCCTCCTCCCTCCCCCATAGTTTTATTTGAGAATGGGAGCAACTTCCTTTTAAACTTTTTATATTCGATTCACTAAATTAAATGAAAAAGCCTTAGCGGTGTGTGTTATCGTGTGTATGTGTTTGTGTTGTTTTCTTTGTTTTTGAGAGTGGTAGTGTGTGTGTGTGTGCATGTACATAATGCGTAAAACCGACTTCAAGGAATACTTGAGAATGTCGGTTTCGCGCTAACCAATATTAGAAATTTTTTTCAATGAAAGGAGAACGGTAGTTAAAAATTTTCATGAAATTAGCGACCGGCCTTAAAACTTTTTCATGATGCGAACCAGTAGTTAAAATTTTTCATGAAAGAGAACCGGTAGTTAAAAATTTTCTTGAAAGCGAACCGGTAGTTTAAAACTTTCATGAAAGCGAACGGTAATTAAAATTTTTCATGAAAGCTAACCGGTAGTTAAATTTTTTCATAAAAGCGAACCGGTATTAAAAATTTTCGGAAAAGCGAACCGGTAGTTAAAATTTTTTATGAAAGTGCACCGGTAGTTTAAATTTTTCAGGAAAGTGAACCGGTAGTTAAATTTTTTCATTTAAGCTAACAGATAGTTAAATTTTTCATGAATGCGAAATGGTAGTTAAAAATTTTCAGAAAAGCGAACCGGTAGTTAAATATTTTCAGGAAAGTAAAACGGTAGTTAAAATTTTTAAGGAAAGCAAACCTGTAGGTAAAAATTTTCAAGAAAGCGAACAGGTAGTTAATTATTTACAAGAATGTACCGGTAGTTGAAAACTTCCAAGAAAGTTAACCGGTAATTAAATTTTTTTAGGAAAGCGAACCGGTAGGTAAAAATTATCAAGAAAGCGAACAGGTAGTTAAATTTTTACACGAAAGCGAACCGATAGTTAAAATTTTTCAGGAAATCGAGCCGGTACTTAAAATTTTTCAGGAAATCTAACGAATAATTTAAATTTTTTCAAGAAAGCGAACAAGTAGTTAAATTTTTTCAGGATGGAACATCGGTATTTAAAATTTTTCAAGAAAGCTAACTGGTAGTTAAAATTTTCAGAGTAATTGAACCGGTAATTAGCTTTTTTGTTTATTTGATTAAACATGAGAGCGAACCGGCAATTAGCTCTTTTGTTTATTTGATTAAACATGAGAGCGAACCGGCAGTTAACTTTTGTGACTAAGCAAAGAACCGGTTGCAAAAATTTTGGTTACCCACTTTTATGTATATTGGTCGTTTTAATTACACACACTTTCTATCCAAGTCATGTGTTTATATGTAACATATGTGATGTACGTGTGTGTTTTTTTCATTGGGTGAGTTGTATGCACAGTATTTGGTGTATTTGTATCACACATAGGTGACTTGTGTGATGCATGTGCTGCATATACATAAAATGTTACTTTTGTTGTACCCATGTAATGAATGTGCGTGTGGTTTGTTTCTGTGATCAATGTAATTTGTGTAAGAGTTTTGTAATGAATGTGATTTGTGTAAGGGTTCTAAAAATGAATGTGATTTATGTAAGGGTTTTGTAATGAATGTGATGATTTGTGTTAAAGTTTTGTAATGAATGTGATTTGTGTAAGGATTCTAAAAAATGAATGTAATTTGTGTAAGAGTTCTAAAAAATGAATGTGATTTGTGTAGAAGTTTTCTAATCAATGTGATTTGTGTTAGAATTTTGTAATGAATGAGATTTATGTAAAAGTTTTGCAATAAATGCAATTTGTTTAAGATTTTGGTAATGAATACGATTTGGTAAGTCTTTCAATGAATGTTATATGTGTAAGGGTCCTGTAGTTTTGTAATGAATCCAATTTGTGTAAGATTTTTTTGTAATGAATGTGATTTGTGAAAGTCTTGTAATGAATGTGATTTGTGTAAATGTTCTAAAAAATGAAAATGATTTGTGTAAGGATTTTCTAATGAATATAATTTGTGCAAGTGTTTTATAATGAATGTAATTTGTGTAATAGTTTTGTAATGAATATTAGTGTTAGATTTTTGTAATGAATCTGATTTATGTAAGGAGTTTTGTAATGAATGCAATTGATGTAAGAGTTTTGTAATGAATGTGATTTGTGTAAGAGTTTTGTAATGAATGAAATTTGTGAAGAGTTTTGTAATGAATGAAATTTGTGTAAGAGTTTTGTAATGAATGCAATTTGTGTAAGAATTTTGTAATGAATGCAATTTGTGTAAGAGTTTTGTAATGAATATGATTTGTGCAGAGGTTCTTAAATAAATATAATTTGTATCGTGGTTCTGTAATGAACGTACGGATACTAAAGTCTGAGCATTACTCATTACAACAATAGACAATGTAATTTACGCGTGTAATGAATACATTTAAGTTGTTTCGCATAGATGGTGCGAAGGTAAAGGGGATATAACTCTACAGCGATATAAGGGAAAAGGACAAAGTTGCTCTTAAATAATGGCTACGGGGCTTGGAACACCTATCAATAACAAACTAATATTTTTTTCTAACTTTCCTACTTTAATAAATATTTAATTTTTTCTCTTATCTATCTATCTATCTATCTATCTATCTATCTATCTATCTATCTAATCTTCAGAACTTGATTTTTTAATTTATAAATTTTTTACATTTTTGTGCCCCCCTCCCCTAAGAATATGAATTCTAATGCAATAATTTTCTATCAAGATAAATGTAAATGAGATATTTTAGCTTTGATCTAGTTTCTACTTCTTTTCTCAGTGAATTTTAAAATTACATATGGGATTTTTTTTCTCTCTCTCCAATATTAATCGCTTTTGGACTTTAAAAATTCTTTTGAACTGACTGTGTGTTAAAAGAATACAATACGAATAATGGGAATATTCAAGAGTAGGACACAGAAGAAACTCAAATCACAAAAAATATAATTTTATTTCCTCTCTCTCTCTCTTCTCTCTCTCTCTCTCTCTCTCTCTCTCTCTCTCTCTCTCTCTCTCTCTCTCTCTCTCTCTCTCTCTCTCTCTCTCCTCTTTATACTGTCACATTGCAATGAAACAAATGCTGCTATTTATCTATCTATCTATTCTATTAATCTATCTATGCTATCTATCTATTATCTATCTATCCTATCTATCGTAATCTATCTAATCTATCTAATCTATCTTATCTATCTATCTATTCTAAAATCTCTCTCTCTCTCTCATCTCTCTCTCTCTCTCATCTCTCTCTCTCTCTTCTCTCTCTCTCTAAATATCTTCTATTGGCTTTGCCCTTATGCCTCTTACCTTTTTTCCGTCCCTCAAATTCTGCTTTTAATCTCACCATTTCCTCCCTTACATTAAATCCCTTTTCCTGCCCCTACCAAAGAATATCACGCTTTGACTCCATCAATAATAGAATACATGTAATAAATCATTCTCCTCTCCTCTCCTCTCTCTCTCTTCCTCTCTCTCTCTCTCCTCTCTCTCTCTCTCTCTCTCTCTCTCTCTCTTCATCTCTATCTCTCTTTTTCTCCCTACGAACATCTCTACACGTGAAAGGTCAAGAATGTGTGGGTGTGGGTGTGGGTGCGTGTGTGTGTGTGTCAAATTGTAATGTGTGTGCGTGTGTGTGGGTGCTCACGCGCATAATGCCAATTGTTTTTGCCATTGAAAGCTCGATTATGTGATAAACTTATACTCAGTGTGCTAAATGTTGAAGGGTACAGTTTCATTTATTTTAAAGTATAATTCTACATCCTGTTGGAATATCATCATACTTATGATGTCTATCATATCTATGTTGTAGGTGCCGATTTCCACTCTGTGTTGGAAATACCATTATACCTATACTCGCTCTATATTGTAGTATAAACCAATCCACTTTTTGTGTTTGGAATACCTTAATACTTATGCTATGCAATCTACTTGTGTTCACTCACTTACTGTGATTGGAAGTGCCATTGTTACTTATGCTATCAACATCCTTCGTTGTAATGTTAATTTCCTACTATGTTTGGAAATTCTTTTACTTTGCTATCGCATCTTCGTTTGTAGTGTAATTTCACTACTGTGTTGGAATATCATTTTACTTATGCTATCGCATCTACGTTGTAGTGTCATTTCACTACTGTGTTGGAATATCATTTTACTTATACTATCCGCATCTTAACGTTGTAGTTTTCGCCTCCACTCCTGCTGTTGAATGACATCATCACTTATGCTATACATCTACGTTCGTTGCAGTGGTCATTTCACTACTGTGTTTGCAATACCATTAATATACTTATGAACTATTCGCATCTATGTTGTAAGTTCAATTCCTAACTTTTGTGTTGGATACCATTTTACATATTCCATGTCCACTGACACGTAGTAATAGTTCTTATTAACATTGATACTAGTTTGTAACTCGTGCTGATGACATTGTCTCTCATTCGAGACGTAAATTTTCCTTATCTTTATCATCTCCATTGTGCACTATTAATATTTTAATATCAATGTACATAGCATTCACAAGGAGGTCTATTACAATTAAACTATATATATTGTATGTTTGTATTTGTAATGTGAGGATGTGTTTAGTGTTGAGTCTCTTTACTTTAATATTTTTAGTTTAAAGTTGAATGAATTGTATTACGAAGTTATTAATTAAAATATTTTAGTGTTATAATTAGTCTTTTATTATCGGTCAGTGTTTTATATTCTATACTTACTAAATTACAATAGACGATGGATTCAGCAGGAACTTTTACCACCATGATTTTTAAGATAAACTTGTGTCATTTTTAACTCTTTTTAACTCCTTTAAACTCCTTTTTGGATCCTTTTAAACTCCTTTTAAACGTATTAGTCATATAAGTAGGGTTTTAGCCTGTCGTTTTACGCTTCTTTTTTTCCAATTTATAAATAAATGATATGATATATTGTTTTTTCTTAAGGTTAACAGGAAATCCTGGCTTGTTGAAATGTTATGTTTATAATTCTGTTAATATGATAATAAACATATTGAAAATGACATTGTGTTTAATAAAGTTTCGGGTGATTAGAGGAGGCATGCATGAAAATATGAGAGTTGGTGGGTCTACGATAGAATAAAAGTTGCATTTATGAAACATGACTCGACCAGTTTGAAGAATGGAATAACACTTCAGAATCAGGTCAATTGATGGAATGGACAGTCTCTCTAATATGCTTGAAAATAGTGACCTCTTCTTATATCTTGTAAGAGAGCTCACATTCACCACAGGGAACAACCCCTCCACCCCGGGGTACACTCCACCCCAACCTGGGATTTAGAAATATTCTTTCTTATAAGGAAGCTTTGTATAGTATTTTGGGTAATGAATGGGTAATAATGGGTAATCTTAATATCGAAAGCAGACAAAAGTAAAATTTAATTGAGAGAATGCCCACTGAAAATGGTATTGTTATTATATTTTTAATGGAAAAATCTGGACGTGCTGTGGGATGTTAACAGGAAATATTGGCTTGTTGAAATGCTATGTTTATAATTCTGTTAATATATTAATAAACATATTGAAAATGACATTGTGTTTAGTAAAGTTTCGGGTGATTAGAGGAGGCATGTATGAAAATATGAGAGTTGGTATGTCTACGATAGATTTTACATTTCAGGCACTCACTCCTCTGTAGAATCTCAAGATTCAAAAAGAGAATAGAGCCCTCTCTCTCTCTGCCTCTCCAATATGAAATATGTGAGAAACCATTAAGTAGAGAAACTCCCCAGTTGGGAAATCTGAAGATACTACAGCAAAAACATCATCTACATATCTATATCAGAAATGCATAAGTGAAAAAAGAGGCAGTGTGCAGAGCAACATTAAAAACAAAAAAGGTCATTTTCAATTTGTTTTTGAGAGCATTCAGATTATTGGATACACACTTTCTGTAAGATGAAGTTAATTTTCTTTTTCATGTTTTCCGGAGACATGGTTGTAGTTACAGAATTATCAACGTAGCATTTCAACAAGCAAGATTTCCTTTTTATCATCCCACAGCATGTCCATGAGTCTTTCAATTCCTCTTCTTCATGATTTTCAACTTGCTTTTCCATGACTAAATTCATCCACGTCTCTCAACACATCTCGGTATCATAACGATCCCTTGATCTTTGATCACATATTCGCGGACATGAAGAATCATGGAGGCGTATAAGTGTGTGTAGATTATATAGTAATTGAGTATGTGTGTTTTTTAATGTCATATCATTATTTTGTAGATTTATCAATACCAGATTCTATTTATCATTGTTATTTGCTTACTAGAGGAGTTCAGGATCTGGTATCGCGTTACGTGAGCTGTTTGTTGATAGAGTATAATAGTTTCTCCTTCCTTTATCTATTTTATAACTACTATCTATAAGTGAGTTATCATCGGCTTTATATTTTAGTGTTCCGGGAGCGAGGAGACCGTAGTATAGTGAGGGATGAGGCGTGAGGCGGGTATATATACGTGAGGTAGCGCGAGAGCGAAAGTAGTAGCTAGCGCTAGTTAGTAGTAGCGCTAGGCGCTACGTATATAAGTAGCTATACTAGGTAGCGAGGCGGCCGCAATGGCAATTCTCTTAAAGTGCTTGAATACGGTTGCGTAGATATTTACGAGTTGGAAAATATTAAGAATCCTTAATCTGATGGAGACCAGAGTGAGCGTCCACGTGAAATTCGATTGAGTGCCTTTAAGAATATTTCTAAGTCAATTGTCATCAACGAAGAGACAATATCTAAATTTCATTGGGAACGCATCTGTACCAATATTTTCTGGTTATTTTGTTAGTTTTTTAACTACGAGGTCTGGGACGTAGGTGGTGCGGTGCGTGGGTGCGTTTGCAGGTCGCTGAGAAAGGAAATATTCCTGTGCTTTTAGCCGTCAGCTAATAACATTTTTGACTTAAGTTGTATTCGATCGGGAAGCTAATATTCTGGCATTAGAGTTTTTTATCTATATCTTATGTTATGTTTGTGGTCCAGAAAGTTTTTCTTTTCGATGCCAACATTATTAAATATAAATCATTGATCAATATGTTTTATGACTCATTATTATATATGTCTATTGAATACTCCTTCCCGACTAGGTCCCTATTCTATCTAGACTGACGCTAGCTTCTTGTTACACACCAAATGTTTAGTTTTGACTTGTAAGTATCAGTGGGTTTTGTTTTGGTTTTGTTATTGTGATTACTTCTACTGGATGTTTATCTATTATCAGTTAATTTCTTGAATTGAGTTGATATCGTATCTCACTTATGGGGAACTGTTCTTCTTTTATATATCAATAGATTTGTAAGATTGATAAACTGCTTTCCCCTTTCAGATGTACTAATTTTATCTGTATTACTACTCTATTGTTTTTTGGCGCTCTCTTTATCAGATAACTTTTATTGATATTTCTCTCCCTTTATCAGATGACTTTTATTGATACTCTACCTTTATCAGATGACTTTTATTGATTACCTTTATCAGATGACTTTCCTATTTTCATGTGTTTTATAGCATACATTACTTCGGTATCGTTTATAAGAGGGACACGAGCATCGTAATGATTTATATTTATAGGTCATTCATTTTTTAGAGATTCATATTCTATTTTGCGTTGTGTGCATGCCTTCACTTTGTCTTAGGTGCAGAACTCGATTTTATATTTTAGTACCGGTCTACATTTTTTTTTGTAATATTTATTAAATTTTTCTTTTTATTGATATTTATTATTGATTCCTCATTGATATAGCTTTTGTTTTTGTATATCGTTTTTCTATTGAAATCGACAACTTATAATCATAATATTTATATTATTAATAGTGCCTTGTGTGTTTGAGAGTTTATTCGCTTTAAATGCTTTTGTGTTTTTATGTTATTCTTAAATGCTTTGTATGTTTATTTAAGGCTTTTGCGTATAACTTTGTCTATTAGTTAAGTTGTCTTGAGCATTCAAAGATCTTATTTATATATTTATGTTCTCTTGTATCAATAATTATAATGAAATTAAATCTATTTAATTAATTTAATTTTATTATTTCAACATCAATGTAATATATAATTCTTTATTCTCAATTCATATAATAATAATATGTGAGTAAATAGATTGTCTATATATATCTACACTAGATTAATTTATCGAGTGACCCCATACTTATATGTGATTCCGAGTCTATATATAAGCTCTTTAAACATTAAGACAATTAATACACAGAACAGTATCTTCAGTGTTTAGTACATACATGGACATAATAACAGCCATAACTAAACAGAAAAACAAAAAAAAGATACAACCTAATCATATTAATCAAATAATCAGGGGAGATAAAAACGATGAAATTAACTTTCCCTATCAGTATTTCCATAGCATGAGGATAATCAATGCAATATAGTATATCATATCATATAATCATATAATTATGAATTATATACATAAAGATGCTACACATTGTAAACTCTTGTTTTATTTGGTTTTGCCATGGTTGGTGAGGTTTTTACATTTCTATTCTAATTTCTGCGTGCTTTAATTGATCGAATATTTAAACCTCGGCTTGGTCTATTTTTTTTTTTTAAATTCATAATGCTAAGAAATTCTTTTTCGCCTTTTAAATGAAGCTATTTTAAATCAAGGATTTTCAATTTTAGGTCTAATTTAATTCGGTGATCACATTTTGCATCGAAGAATCATTGACTACGTGATAATTCTGATCCCTTAGTTCTAATAGTCCCTTAACTTTTGAATAAATATGTAATATCATAGTATCTTAGCGAGATATATATACAATAAATTCATAAATTTTTAACATTAGGTTATATATCAAAAAAATTTTCTCTTTGTCGATGTACAGTTCTCGGGTTCTTTTCCACGCTTGCTTAGACCTTTTGAGGCTGCTAGAAAGCTTTCTTTGTAAAAATATGTGAGTTGCGATTATACGAACATATAAAGTTGGTGTTCTATAATGTAGAGGTTTTTTTGCACTTGAGCTGCTCATAAAATTGTTTTACGGCTTGTCTATATTGGTACATATATCTTCTAATACCACAAGGAAGTTGGTTATGCACATCCTACAGGCGATACCAGCACTTTGCATTAAAGTCACCTATAGTTATTTGTTGGACAGTGATAATTATACATAAATTATTCATTGGCAAGTAAAACTATGGAACGTCCTAGTATACTTCCTTTGTAACAAATTCTGGTGTGTAGTCGTTCGAATTAGTATGCATTGTAATCATACTCGAACGTTTGTTTAAGGTTTTTTTGTGAGATCTGTAAAAGATATGATCATTCATCAGTTTACTTAAGCTTGTTACTTATGTTTCAGACAATATATATAGATAATAGGTTGAATGCATACCTCCGCCTGCTGTATTTTGAGTGTCGGAGGATCTAGTCACGCGGTCTTTCGCTTTTCTAGTTCTTTTTCTAGTTTTACTTTAGAGTTACTTACTCTTGAGTCTTTACTTCTCCAATCTTTCGCAGTATGGTGTATGATAATTTGTTGTTAGGTAGCTATCGGTGTTTAGAGTACTGGCTTCATTTTTTTCCTTCGTCTACTTCTTAGTGTCAAGCGATTGAGTTCGATAGCGATGTTTAATACATGGTTTGTCAATTCAGTTTAGTAAATGAGTAACTCATGGTGCCGTTGTAACCGAGTCTATTATAGATTCTAGTGATCTGCGGGAACTGCAGCACAACCCGAGAACTCCAGTGTTCTGCTTGAGTTCGTTATGATGACCGACTTCGCTCGCTCCGATTATGTGAAGGCGCTATTCTAATTATTTCTGGTGTTTGATTCCGAATACTTAAGGAGAGTGTGATGCATATTGCTCTTTAGAAGGGTGGGTAAGGTACGAGTGTTGGTCCAACAGGGCCGTGCTGAGCATCATAGTGTTTTAGCGTCATCTTTGTATCATAATGTTTTTATCCAAGTTGTTCTGAGTTTTTTCTCAGCTGATCGCTCACGCATTCTGGTGAGATCTTGACATACTGTATAATATATCGACAAGACGAGAGATATTCTAGGTAGTGCTTAAATTATTCATGATAAATTAATAGCTGTAGTTAGTAGTGTCTTAATATTTATTATTATCTCCTTGACTTATATATGGTAGCTGTAACACTTTCCTTAACTCTAATCATACTATACCCTCTCTATCTATATCTCTATCTTTATATAATATCTATAACTTTATATAGATATAATTACTATCTCAGATCTACATATATATCTTTTCTGAAATCAAATTTAATTTTTATTTTGCCTTCTCTTTTGTGAATTTATTTATATATTAATTAACTCAATAATTTCTATACTATATATATCTTATAATTATAATTATATATATATATATTATCACATCCTATTTTTTACTCCTTATAAAATAAACTTCTCAAATTTCTCTATTTTATCCTGATATTCACTTATCTTCTCATTTTATCTCTTTCTTATCATCTCTTGTATGCCGGTCACATAGCTTACTTAACAGTCCTCGGTTTTGGTGACAACGTATTTATTTATACCGATGGCTATATAACTATGTATTCTACCTCAATTACTATTGAGTTACGCCTCTAATCATTCCTACTCGGTGATGTACGTAGCGTTATACGTACTACTACCGCTTTGCCTTGATATTGATTCCAATGAATAGCGGCGCGACTGTCCTCACCCTCCTCCTCTCCTCTCGATTCATTTTCATAGACATGAGTCGTTAGCGAGCTATGTCATGTAAGAGATTGACTGAGCGAATTAAGTTATTATGGAATGCAGTCTATTCTATATTGCGAGTTAAAACTTATGTGTTAAATAAATGGAGAGAATTTGTATTGGAGACACGGCTATTTTTAATTGATTGCTGGAGCAAGCAGAGCTGTATATGCCGAGATACAATAAAGAACAGAGTTTGATAATGCAGCGAATAGAGACATTTTGGACGATGACGAATTCCAAGCAATGATTACTGCACCACACGACACCATTGAATGAAAAACATGAAATTTATATCCACGTATAGTTCTCGCTCGTGCGAAGCTATATACGTCCTACATAGGTTATACTTCTCTATGTTACGTAATCTTTTAGTAATAGTAGGTTTTATTTATTACCTTTGAGTATAATAGTTAAAGGGGCCCATCTATTGTATACAGTGATGTCGTGATAATCTTACTACTATGGTCCGGCTTTGCTTGGTAGCCTTATCCGTTCTAAACCGTGTAATAGTCCCCGCCTCTCTGCTCCTATTTAGGTTATACATACGCCGGAATACCCCCGGTCATGTATATATTACACTCGGCTTTCCACCCCGTTTTATTGGCTTCATTCAGTTTCTTTGCGCCCGACATCTTGATATCGCTGGATTCACCGTATATCATTACTTAAGGTATAAATGCGTTGCTTATTATTCCTGTTCTGATTGCTACTAGACTCATAACATTACTCAGTATATTGGCCAGTCTCAGATCTTCATATACTATCCGTACTCTTACACTACTTAACTAAATTACTAGTAATACTATTTATCCCTCTACTTCATTATTACATGCTACTACGCACACTATTATACTACTTATACTATAAACTTATACTTATTCATAATCACTATATATCCTATTGCTTCTACTCATAATTAATATCCCTGTACATATATTTATCTTGCTTACTTATCGCTACTACTCTAGGTATACTATATATTCTTACTACTTCTCGTACTATCATTCTGTCTACACTGTATATCCTAACTAGCGTATTACCTATTCACTTTATTTGCAGGCCTCTACTATCCACTACCTACCTATTAGTAATAAGTTTGCTCACTTACTTTTCATCATAGCTTACTCTACATTAATATTATTAGTTTACGCTCAGCCGTCCCCTTTTATGCCTTTGTACTTCGTCTCTTTAATTAATTTTGGTGATGACTCTATCTACTCATTCTATTAGACTGTTCTTACTAATCCTTATGATTTCAAGGATCGAAAGATACTTATACCTATTGTTTCAGTGTACAGTCACCGCAATTATTAGGAATTGATTCCGCGGATTCAATGAACACGCTGTGTGCTCATGTGCGACAATCTTCGAGGACTATCATATCATTCCATCCGGTGCGTTTATAAGACTAGAGTTATCTCCCAGTCCAAAAAACTTGGTATTACAAAGACTACAGTTTATTAAATAGTCAACGTAGCTCACTTCAAGGCGACATCACCATGGTTGTCCAGACTGTCTATCCCTTCCGTTCTTTATTATTGTTAGATTGTATATAATACTTGCATAATAATCCCGCGATTATATATTTTCTTCTTTCATACGATGTCTTAAAGAAAAGAACATATAAATAGGAAGGTAACAGACTGGTATAAACTCCTCTCCGGATGGTAACATATATCTTTACCCGCCATGTTGCGACTTATATCGAGGACATACTTCATTATCGCGGTGCGTTTCATCCGTCACCTGAGCTATCTCTCCAAGCTACTAAATCAAACTTTGGATTCAAGAACAGTATATACAAGCAATCCGAGCTTCCTCAATGCGACTCTACTAAGTCTGTCATAGCTTGCTCTCCTAACTCCCTTCGCTTTATTTTATATTTTTGTTAGATAGCTCTTTATAATAACTTTCAGCATAATATATATTACCGCAATTATATACTAGATTTAATATGAAATAGATACATAAATAATTAATCTTAGTTAAAGGTTAACGAGCGGAGATCGTGGAGTGGGAGCTGATTCTGCCGGAGTTGAGACACCGCATTAATGCGAGAGCCGAAATGCGAGTCAACGCGGTAGCGTTAACGACGACGAGGCTACGTCTCGCAAGCTCTGAAAATAAATTGGATTTCAAGGATCTAGTTTATAAAGTCTAATCTGAGTCTCGCCTGCTACAACGGCGACATTCGTACTAGTTGTTGTCCAGACAATTGTTCGTGAAGACATTTTTGTGTCTCTCTTTATCTAGTATTATTCAAGCGTTATATCTTATAAAATATTCTGCATAAATATAATCGTCAAATTTATATAAGATTTTATAATGAAAGTAATATTTAATTATAGTAAAAGGTAAAAGAATTACTGCCTTCTCGAGGATTGAACCACCGCCATGTTGCTGATTTCCTACGCAGGAACAGTATTATAATCCAAGGAGAAGAGTTATTTCCTTTTACTTCCTATCTATACTGTCTTTCTTAATACCATGCCTTATCACGATTACCTGAGATTATCTATGCAATATTTAACTTCAAGCCGTCAAAAGAACGATTGTCCCTCATGCAGGAAACCTGTTTAAAGCACCTTGAGGAGCTCGGTTGCTGTTAGTAACTGTTCTTTGAATGTCCAATGGTTTGTTGGCGTTGTGACGGATAGTGCTGATGTTGCGTTAACGTCACATGGGTAGTTAGTTGGTGCCTTGTATAGTCCGCATATTCATTGGAGTCGTTTATAGTCCCGGGCAAGGACATTTTTAATTTCTATTATTATCTGCTCTTAGTTATGTGTTCTTTGCTTTAACTATGCAATTATACATTTTAAATGTTGTTGTAAATTGATTTAATTCTTCACATAATAATATGGTAACCGATGGGATAAGGACAGCGCTTGGAGCGAGCGCTGTGGTATTCGCTCTGAGAGGCCAGCTCGGTTGATTTATAACTTGTACGTTGCGAATCCTTATAGTCTTACCATACTTGTGCTTTGGGATCAGCTCTCGTTAAACCGCATAGCGTTATTATTTTGCTCACCTATTCCCACTCGGTTATCTACGTTTCCCACATTCGCAGAAATAAGTCGGTCGTTCACACTCGTGTGAAGATGGACGTTCATACTTCTTCACCCTTCTACAGGTTACAATCACTGTCTCATTTCTTTAACTCATCTTATAATAATTGCGATATTAAATAGCTGATAATTCTAACTCTAGAAATATAGAATGAGGATGTAGCCAGGCTGGTCACCTGCCAGATGATCGCCCTTGAAGGGAGCTCGTTGCTTTTATGACACTTTCCTGAATCCAGTTTTTTCTTCGGCTGTGTAGGATAGCTCAGATCGTAAGCACCGGGTATAATTTGTTCTCAGTCGCAAACAGAAAGTGGACTTTCAACTCCGGAGAGGCCAGTTTAAATTCTTTTAGCTTCCTACTCATAACTTGTCTTGTCTCCTTAACATCTTATAGTAATTGCGATATTCTTTAATTATTGTAATTATATAATATATGTACTACTTACTATATATGTATTACTATCTAGTTATAGTATAATATATATATATTATTAATAACCTAATATATATAATACTATATAATATAATTATGCTTACTATGATAATATATGTATTATTAGCTCTATAGTGTTAGCTGATGTTTTTATTGTATTTGCCTGACTTCTAATACGCTATTCTGTATCTATATATCAATCTGCTAACGTTAGATCGTCTTTGAAAAGACACAACTCAAAAGCTTCTCAATCTACTTTTTATATGTATCTTAATAATTTTTTGCATTTCATGCTCGTAACTCATCTATTATAACAGGATTGACGTTCAATTCTCTTTTCTAAACAAGACTACAAAGTTGGGTGGGTGTTCTGAATTTGTCTTGTAGTTTTCTTTCTACCACGCTCTCTCATTTTCCCTGGGACACCCGCCACACTCCCTGTTTTTGGTGATTCCAACGATTTGCTTGCCCGGTATGAGAGCGTAGTTCCTGGGCAGAGTATTCCAGTACGAATATTCTTAAGAGCAGGCCATTTGAGTTTATTTCAATTAATTTTGCTAACGAGTAGATACCACACCATTTTGAGATTTGTCTACCTTTTCCTTCAGCTTTTCAACCTTTATTGTACTCATAGTAAGTCTCAACCTACTTTTTAAATTTCTGTGTTCTTATTTTGTATTGGTTCTCAACAAATTTTCACAAACTGCAAATATGATTTCTTCATTTACCTCTGATTTCATTGAGTGCTAATTCTTGTCACCACTCAATAAAGTCCTTGAAATTCTCATTGCATGTTTTCTTGTGTTGAGTTTTAGTTAAGATACAGGGTGTGATAAAAGATCAGCATGCGTTTGATCTTACAAAGTTCTGGGGTCATGACATAACTTACTATAACTATCAATTCCATTTGTCTTCTTAAAAATTTTATATGTTTGAGATGAGCTTTGCTTCACCTCGACATTTCGAGTTTTTGTAAATATAAACATTTTTTTTTACAGATATAAATATCAAGACCATTGAAAATAGATATCGTGAATCTTCGAAAATCGGTTAATTAACAGTTGGCTTTTGTTATTAAACTTTTTATTTTAATACCGGTATATGTAAACGTAAATTTTATCACCTTTATAGGCGTTTTTCTCATAAATCCCTTTTTTTCCAAAAAATTTCTTGACTTTGTGTATGAGGAAAAATATTTATTAAGTACGTAAAATTGCAGTTATGAAACCATGGGACTAAACACTAAATTAACAAACTCCTATTCTCCTATTCCACTCTTCAATAATTGTGCTCTCGTCATTCTCTCTCTCATCTCTCATAATCACTATATATCCTATATATAATCTATAATATATATATTATTATATAATATATATATATATATTTATATTATATTATTATATAGGTATTATATATTTCTACACCAACCTATATACTATATGATATATATATACTATATATATATTATATACTTATTATTATTAATATGACTATTTATATTATCATCAATATATTATACAATATCATATATTATACTAAATATATATATATACTAGGTATATATATATATACTTATCTTATATATATATACTACACGCTATATATTATATATATTATTATATATTTCTACTATATATTAACCTAATATACTTATATTATCATATATATCTCTACATACTAATTATATTAATATCACTTATCTAACTATATGTACAGTTAGCCAAATCCTACCGAAGCGGTTAGTAAATTATCTAGCAACGTCTTGAAAGTACTTTATATTCAGAATCGTTGTCTGCATTTTCAGCAACCATTGTGCATCGTACTTGTTTGAGTGGTCATTTCATTCGCGCAAGAATACATCTACATTATTAAGAGATAAGAAAAAGATTCTCGTTGCTCTTACACTACTAACATCAGCCAAGTTCAAAATTGGTAATTTTCTGTTCAGCTCAAAATCGTTTGTCAGAGCTCGGATATAATCATTAGTATTAGGCTAATAAGCTGGTTGGTCTGGAATTCGTGTCGCGGCTCACCATACTTTTGTAGTAAAGCGTGCATCTATTATAATTTGGGTTTTGGAGTAGGTATCCTATTCTAGGATAATCTGTAAGGGAGTTGGCTATCAGTAACGGAGCGGTAACGGTATATTCGACGGCGGAGTGCAGAGAGTCTAGCTTTCAACTTATAGAAGAGAGCACATTATACGATCATTTACTGGGATAATTATTTCATACACTCAATATTTTATAAGTTTGCCGATTTCTATCCCATAAGAATAGATGACATTATTTAAATGTTTTTAAAGTAATCGTATACTATAAATATGTATCTAATCCCTAGCTTTTATTCACGCTGAGATGGATGTATGCATATTATGTGACTTAAATAAGATGATTATAGTAATGTTTAACGTTTTAATGGCATTGATATGTAAAGATTCACAAAATCATTACATAATAATACATGAATGACATTGATGACGCAATGATGTTGCTGATGTAGTCGTTGAGTATTATTTGTGAGACGTAATTTTATGTAATGTCACTGTGGTACATGTACGCTAATATCTTTATGACCTAATGATATTGATGGTGGAATATTACATAAGTAATAATGTAATGAAAATAGTACGATGAAATTGTTACGTAATTTAAGATATGAACTGAAATATATTCGGGGTTTGTAGATGTTTATTAGAACAGGTCGAAATGTAGAAACGTACTCACTGGTAGATGTTGCTTGTGTAACGTAACCTAATAATGACGTTATGACATTGATGATGCAAAGTTGATATAATGGTATTAAGTTTTTACGTTTTATCTTTAAAAGACGTAGAATTAATTTTTTTAAAATGTTATCATCTATGAATGAAACGGATTCAAATGTTAAAAATGATGCTAGTTAATGCTATTACGTGATATGAGAATATTCTAATGTGAAATATGACGTAATATTAGCGGATAGTTCAGGTGAAATCCAATCAGTAATAGCTTTTAATGAATGTATAAAATTTGAGAATATTTATTTGCTTTGTAAAACTACAACGCTGAAGAGTACAAAAAAATGAAGATTTGAGATTGTGCACCGAGTATGCGTGAGAGCAATTTTATTGAAATTGTGTCTTGCCGACAGGCATAGTAGTAAATATTTAGTAAGGAATAAATTTTATCACCTAAAAGACAAACCACTCGACTAGCTGAGCAATGACTGTAAGCTTGTGGGTGATACCTCTTGAATTATCTATTATTTTGAGAAATCTAACCTAGAAGGGAGAGAGAAATAAGTGGATGA
Source organism: Trachelipus rathkii (assembly GCA_015478945.1). NCBI lineage: Eukaryota > Metazoa > Arthropoda > Malacostraca > Isopoda > Trachelipodidae > Trachelipus > Trachelipus rathkii. The sequence continues at coordinate 25,827 of JABUQX010034400.1, forward strand.
AAAAATAATTGCAAATAACAGTAAATCAATACAAAGTTCTCTAATAAAACATGAAGGCGTAACTAAATATTTAAAAAGCCATAAAGAAACTGAGTATTGGGTATTTATCTGAGGGTATTAATTATAGGACAGTCAATTAAGAGACGTAGAAAATAAGTTCAGAAATGGAAGTATTTATAGCATGCAGGATAATTTTCATAACAACGACTGTTTGAAGTTTGAATGGGAGGAGTAGAGGGGAAAAGTGGGGGGGGGCAGAGGGGAACGAATTTCAATTCCTAAAGGAGTATAATATAATATGGTGATTGTAATAAAGTCAGGGTAAGAGTGGTTACAGGTGTATAAAATGTGACAGGGAACAGGGTCATTGATAAAAAGACGAGAAAAGAATAGATAGGGATCTAAAGGAAAGAACCCTGAAGAACACCACTATTAATTGTGGTTAGAGCATCCCGGTATATATGTTAAACTCTGCGACGCGGAGTCAGTTCGAATCCGCTGAAGGTAAATCTCCTTTGACTCATTCATTTAAAATGAATGAAAGGTCGCCATGATCAACTGCTGCTAAAGAACTTCCTAAAAAAAAGATTACTGAGAAAATGATTGACACTCAAAAGGAGGCAATGAAAATCATATATTGTGGCCGAATATATGGAAATTTTTTCGATATGTCTCACTCACAATACAAGACGGACCACCGGAATATACACGAAGGATTCAAAAACTAGTGAATCCGAAGAAAAACTGGTTTGTAAAGCTCATCTAGTAGATCGCTCCTTGCAAATCCCATAATGGCGATGTGTGACAAGAATAGAAGAATTAAGAGGTGTTCAAATCTCCTATTAAGGATAAATTAGAAAACTTTTGAACAGAACGGAGGACATATTATATAAGTTAGTGTAGAACTATATATATAGTATATAAATATTCATATATATATATATAACTCATATATATAATCATATGATATATTATAAACTTATATATGATATATATTATACTATAATATATATTACTACAATCTTGTCCAATTAATATAATAATAAAAACTAATCAGATCTACTATATATAAATATACTACTACCACCACCTACCCACTGTATAATTAGATAAAATATAGCCTTGGACTAATACATAATAACGCATCTCAAATTTCAATATTTTTATATAAATCATATCTTTGAACTTTAGGAATCGCCCGAAATATTTATTTAATGATAAAACAATAAGAACTACATTTGTTATCAAAAAAATATTTGAAGTAGACGTAAAAATTTCTATATTGAATTCTATAATTTTAGTGAACGAAATTAAATCACTAAAATAACCAAATAACTAAAAAATTACACTAACTATTGATTCCACGATATACGCATTTTTAAGTGAGACTATCATAAATCAATTGGTATCTATGAAGTCCCTCTCCTTCACGCTTTCTGGTTATTGTCGACTTTACGAAAATCTACAGAAAATCGCTCACAGTTTCTTGTGTTTCGTTTTCTTATGCTCGTTACATCTCTAAGCACAATTTATCGGAAATGTTCAGCAAAACTCATAAGGAAAATTCATAAATTCTGTAAGGTTGATATTTTATTAATTCTGTAAGGTTGCCGAATTTAGGAAAATGCTTATGAAAAAAATGTAAAACAAAATGGCGGCGATAGAGGTATCGCTGATTTCGATGAAATGTTCATCTCATAAATTAGGTTAAATCTAATTTAATCTACAAATCGAAAATAGAAACTCCATCATAATAGTTGATCAAAATTATTTTGATAATATAACCATATTGTTATTTTTTTTTTATTTCTGTTTATTCCAAAACCCACGTTTCTCCATCACCAAACGCAACTGAATCAACAATATTTGATCAACAACGTTCGAAATTATGAACACAATTCCGTAAGCAAAACTGGATTAGAACTTTCTTATCGGCGTAAGCACAAATGACAAAAAAAACGAAACTCTAATATAAAATATCGCTGTGACGTCATAATGCCACATTTAAAGGAACAAATTATCTTTTCCTATTTAAGCTGCAGAAAATATCCAACGACATCTTATATTCATTGCTGTTCTCAAATTTAAATATAATTGCAATTTCAAAAAAATATATTATAGAAAGAAAAATTGAGAAATCTCTTAATCTCACTGCTATTCGGTATTTAGTCGAATTCTTTTGAAAGGGGGATGGAAAATGAAAAACTCTCGACCAGGTGTGAGTCGAGTTCAAAATATAACTTTCCGACTCCGAGACTTCCGACTCCACCTCTACAAATTACCGATCCAACTTCCTGACTCTGAAAAATTATCGGACTCCGACTCCGACTCCGACTACCACCCTTTTGAAAATTACGATTCAATCTCCTCGATATTCCTATCCCGACTTCCGACTATAACTGCCTTCACGGACTCCACCTCTTCAAAATTACCTCCTGTTTGACTTCGAACTCTGAGCCGAACATAACCTTTTTTCAAAAATTGCAACCTGATCACCGACTTGCCATGCTGTCAACACTAATACACGACTCGAATCCGACCCGCCACACCTGCCTGCTCGTTGCTATACACAGTCATAGTACAAATTTCTTGACTTCTTGAAATCTTAACATCTCTATTTCATTATTCTATATATCCTTCGCTCTAAATTACTGTATCCAGACCTATACCATCAAATTATATTTTATAATAATCAAGAACTTCGTCTTTTAATAGTATCAGAGTGTTGTTTCTCAAAGTTAAAAATTCCCCTAAACTATTTCTATTCACTTAATTAACCTTTCATTCATTTCATAAATATCCATTCTTCCGCGCGATGACTTCACTTCAATACTGTTTTTCATTTCGAAAAGCAACCTCACATTAGAACTTGGAAAGCTTTTTTTTGCAAGGATAAAAACATGAAAATAATATAAAAATTCTAATCTAATCTCTTTATTTCTAAATAGGAAAGAGAGAAATTGAAAAATGTTTCAATAACTCAGATATTCAATTCATATACTTGTCTCTATCAAACATAATAAATCCTTTCAATTGACATCTAATATTCTAATGTTTCATTTTCTGGTTTATATTTTTTAGAATCACCATCAGTTACTAAGACAGAAGTTGAGGTTTCTAGAGGACGGTTGTTTGAAGATTTGCTTTTCAACAACACATTTAGATTGGTTTCATAGGAGTTGTTATTATAACTCGCCTTTCTCTGCAGTGGTGTCCCCCTTTTTTTATTAGTGGCGACCTAAAGAATAAAAAATATTAATTACATGTACTTCTATACTTTCACAATATATATACTAAATATATAAAAAAATATACACTATAAAAGATAACAGTTCTTAGTCTCCCGCTGATTTCATATAAATATAAATGTATTATAAAGTATATTTATATTATGTATATCAAATAGATAATATATATTACATAAAATATATTTATTATATAATTAGTAAGCGTTTTCAGTAGGAAGCAACAATTTTGCCTCTCTATAAAAAAATTAAACACTAACAAATGACAAAAAATACAATCGAGAAATTTTTAATTATAATCACTCTTTAAGATTACTTTCAAACCACAATATTTGAAATGTTATTTAACATTTCAGATTAAATTCTATTCTGAATCACAAACAATATTTTCATAAAGGACATTGACTGGAGGATTTCGATTTGTGTCTCCTATAGCAGTGAGTCCTTCAAAGTGTGGGTACAGCGTAACCTCTTTTGTCCTGTCAGGGTGCCACAAACATTACAATTAAAGGCGCGCTAGGATATCTAATAGTGGGCTAAGACAGAGGATAGCATTGCGGGGTACGTGAGAAATTCATAAGAAATACTCTCACGATCACTTATACGAGTGTATGATTCTTGTAAATATGAGTGCAAAATATTACTATATATATTATTATTACAATATATATATATATATATTTACTAGCAAGGAAATAAACTAACTAATAACTATT
>JABUQX010034401.1:0-16124 GCA_015478945.1 Trachelipus rathkii
AAAAAATACTATTTCATAACTTTCAATATATATTATAAGTATATACTATATACTATATGTATAACTTACGTATATATTCTATCTATAATATATAAGATATTTATATATATACTAATATATATATATATATATATTATATATATTATATAAGTATATATATATATTATATTATATATATATATATACATACTATCGCGCATTTTCTGATAAAACAGACTTTTATTCATGTATCTTAATTTACGAGATGTATGGTCATAATATATAACCTCACAAATTGTATTTTAATAATGCCACCCTCAGTTTGTCCGTGAAAAGTTTTTTTACTTTGTTAATAATGTTATTTATAACAAAATCTTTAAAGAGTGTAAAATATCCCACACAAAAAAATCGACTAAACTAGTGTTGGTTCATACCAAAAAGCCATTTAAATTAGCAACGCGCTCCACTTCATATACACATGGAAAATTATCACAAAAGAGAATATCTGGAAGTCAATTAAATTTTTGGATAGTAAAAAGGGAGAGATCCGTATTTTTCTAGAAACACTCGTCACTCCCAAAATAGCGAAAGGATTGAAGCTGTGAACCTAAGTGAAGGCTTGAGGAAAATTTCTTCCGCAAAAGAAATTTGTCATTATCAATGACACCAAATCCACGGTCAATTTCTTCTAGAAAATAGATATATTGTTATTGTACTGAATAACCCAGCCCATTTCGCAATCACTGAAAAGAAGGGAACTCATAGAACTTGTTTGTTAATCTTCAAAGCCAAAATATCTTTATTTCTAGTAGATAAATATTTTTTTGTGCTTCAAGAGAGATGAATGTTTACCAACTGTCATAACAGTTAAATGGAATCAGCAGTATTCCGAGAAGGTTATCTAAGGCTGAAATCAGACATCATTGGTACGTACTTAAATATATGAGTGATAGCTCAAAAATAATTTCAGAACAACTGAAGTTTATTTTATTTCTTTAACTACTTGCTGGCTTACCACCACAGGGCAAAATAATTGGAACTATGGTATTCCATTGCAATATATAATATATAGTATATTTATATATAATATTATATATTAGTATATATTATTATATATATATATTCTATATTATGTATATAAAGGAAGTTAGATTTTTATGTTTCTGTCACAGTTGTTCTCATGGGGAAAAGTTTCCCTGGCTGGTTTTCTAGGACCTATGATGGCAAATATTGTCGACTGTCCAGGCCTATCACCACCACTAATTAATGTATTTGTTTACGGCCTTAATTATAAATAGAGTATTTGTTGACGGTCTGAATTAAGACCGAAGTAAGCGGTTTAAAAGAGTATAATGAATATTAGAATTTAGGGTAGGGAGGCTGGTGAAGTACAATTTGTGACTTGGAAAAAAACATTCTTAGAGTTTAAGAGGATTTTTTTTTTATTATTTAAAAAATTTATTATTGGAATTGCCAAAGATTGTGATCTAACAGTAGAAAGGTGTGTTATGAGGCTATATCCTATTTGTAGTTAGCTTATCTACATTTCTCATAGTATAGTTGAGAGAATTTAAATGAAATGCTTAAAAATAAGTTTGTCATTCCCCCTCCCTTCTCTATTACTTACTCTAATTTCTACATTTATCTACCGTATATCAGGTGACATTTATATTATATAATAGGTAGATAATAAATACTATATATATAGATTATAAGGTATATATATATATATATTATAGTATAGGGTAATCAAAGTTTTGAGTAAATACGGGGTAGTAGTATTATTATATAGTATTTTATATCTATATAATATTATATAGTATCATATAATCATGGGCTTTAATATATTACGGTGGTATGATATTATATATTTATTGCCATCCTCCTCACATGTCCTCTCTCCACCATACCTATAGTATAAACTTATTTCGCATATCCCATATATTTATATATATATATTTATCATGTAATCTTATATATTAAAATGTGAGGATAATAAGCCTTATATAGGAAATACAACTATAATATATTTATATAGTGATTGTGTGATATTTATCGTTTTGTCTTAGGAGGCACTTCTCATTTCAAGTAAAATTTTCACGGTTTATATTCAAATTTCTGAGGTTCAATATTTTAATTAATTTCGGATCCGTTTTTCTTTCTTCTCGCGTGTATCGCCATGCTCTCTCTTTGCTTTCTGGTCCTATTTAATGCCGCTTCCATCTTATTGGGTCTTCACACGACGTAAACTCCTATACTATCCACTCAGATATAATCACTCTAACCGATATTATGTGGCCGATGGTTATGTTCTGATTATATATTATTTACCATCTCCCTCATTTAATACCCGTTAAAATAAATTACATGGATATTGAAGCGAGGATATAATATGCAAAACTTCGAATTTTTTTCATCTGAGAATTTTTTTATTTACCCTTGTTTATTTTGGCTTTTACAAAATATGTAATAGAGTTAACTTTATGTTAGATATTAAAACAATTTCCTTTTTTTTTTAATGCTTCACCGTTCCTTTTATGTTTTAATATAGTAAGTACATTATATAGTATATATTAGTATAATATAATATATATATAAAGATATTATACTATATATATATATAAACTAAATAAAAACTGAGCTAAAATTAGCTTCATACTCAATAAATATGCCATAAGGTACAATATAATATATATAATAAGAGTATTACCCCCAAAGAGTCAGGATGTGTAACGATACATGATGGTGCAGACAAAGTTGTTTCAAACCCTGGTAGCACATTGCCAAAATACAAAAACCGGTAGATCTGAACCAATCAATGTACCTTCAATCTCCCGAAAAATTCTTCCATCTATAAATTCTTTTCACAAAGATATGAAGTCTGAGAAGCATCTTTCTATCGAGGTTCACAACAAATTGTTTTTTTAATGTGTTCTCATTAGAGTGAAGGGAACCAAGTGTCCTCTATATTGCACGGTCGTGAACTTACTTTGTTTGCGGGTTGCCTATAAATTCTGGTTGATAGGTTGAGATAGGTTTACTGTGTAATGTGTATAGATGCAAAAGCCCCGGTGTGAATTCAAGCGTAATTATTTGTAGTCTTGCACCAACGGCAATTCAGATTATGGTGATTGTAGTTTGTAGGTTAAATTGGGTATGTCTCTAAGTTTAATCGCAAAATTTAAATAAACAAGGTTCATTCCTCCGATCTAAGTCATCAAGCCCTTACAGGTCAAGATAAACCGCCTCTGAAATGTTTGTTTATCTTCTAATTAATCAAATTCTCCTAACGTGTGAACACCCCACTGGTGCATTACAAGAAATGCGTCGCGGCCCTCAGGTTTTAAGTACCTTTTCTTGTTTGACTTAAAATTAGGCTGCTTATTCGGCCCCGTTCAATCCTTTGTATAACTGCTTTTTACCTTTCTGTAACACCAATAGGGTTCAAAATTTCCGGGACAAGCAAGTTCGAGCAAAACCTGAATACCATCTACTAAATTGATTACGATCTCAAATATAGAAAAATTAAAGATACATCAAAAATATCCGATAAACTTTAACTGTAGTGTAGGATTCTTTACTAATGCTCTTAGAGCGGGCTTGTTATGCGACGAGAAAATTTTATATTTTGCAATAGTATTATTGTATATAAGGGTAGTATTTTATATATACCCTATGATTATAAATTATATGATGTACTGTGCTTTAACTTGGGTTTAGCTTTACGCCGTATGAATTATATATGATTATTATATATGATACAATTATATATATATATTATAGTTACTTATATATATTTCTTTCTTTCTTTCTTGCCACCCTTCCTCTTTTGGCCCCCAAGATTGGGGCCGGAGATAGTTGTGCTGTTATCATAGCATCTGGTAAACGGAGGAGCAAAATTAGCTCTAGTAGCGAGGAGAATTGACAAACGGGGGGGGTCGACAAAGATAATGCCCTAGTGTGTCGCTTGAGCTCTGCCCGTTCTCTTCGTACCACTTGAGAATTGGGATGTGGATTGAGCTGCGTCCACAGACAGAAAATCCACCCAAAAGCTTCACATTCATGGAACCGGCGACGGACCCTCACTATGGTGAATCGTCAATGTAAGGGTTCATCCCTGGCCCAGGTGGGCCACAACCATGCCCATACCAAAACCCCGCCGGTTCTCTCCTATCATGGCCCCACCTTTATCTCGCCTTCTGCCCCAAACTTCACATGTTCTCTCCGTTCAGACATTCGTTCACGACGTCAATCACTTCCTCTTCGGTCTCCCAGCCTTGGTCGCGTCCTCTATACGACACTCGTCACTATACAGTTTCCGAGCTTAACCAACCGGCGTTGCATTAGTCCTTTCTCAGCATGTACCAAACCATCTCAAACATACTTTCATTTATTTCTCTCATTACCCCTTTCTTCACACACGCAACTCTCTAATACGTTTCATTACGGTTTTCTATTTTATTATATTTATACTTACTAATATATATAGTTTTTACCTTTTTATATGATATAGTATATATATATATATATCCATACTATAGTAAATATAATATATATATCCATGATTTGTTCGAGCCCCCTAATATATAGGTATATTAGTTATATATATATTATACTGTATATATACTCATGTTATTTATATTAAATATATTATATAGGGTTGTGTTCCTCTTCAGGAGAACTTAACTTGTGTTAATAATATATCTCGTCGGCGTGTAAATAATGGTGTGTTGTGCTCTTTGTTTATTTATTTACGAATTTATACCACAATGAGAAAGAACAAGAAAGTTGAAAAGGACAAGCATTAACAGTTTTTCTTTATGTGATTATTTGGTTAATATGCTCTTTTTTTTCAGTTTGTTTTTTCTAATGGCGCCGCGTCGGTGTATCGAATTTTGGCGGAGTTGATTGTGTGCTTTATAATTTAATGGTTTTTGTTTTTTAGCTTTTTTATATTTTAGAGTGATTTAATTAATTTTTGTATTATTGTAGTTTTTTTGGTTTAAAGTGGAATGGGTTGTTTGCCCCATTTAATTGAAACGCGCCGGGATGCGTCCGTTGATTATCAATTTAAATTTGGGTGGTTTCTTAACCACGACAGAATATTAAGAGAGGGAAACGAAGCCTTATGGAGGTCGCAGCCTAGTTGAGAATTTGATTTCAGAAATTTATAATCAAGATACCTAGGGGAGTTGGGCGGCCCCCTCTTGGCCGAAAACCCAGGGCAAAGATAGGCTGGTTCCTGCAAACAATCACCTCTTCAAGCCGCTTCTACCACATTCTACAAGATAATTTTTGTCTTTGAAACTGTCAAGGAATTAAAATTGTGTTGGCTGTGCGAGTCTCTGTTCGGAAGGGTACTTGGTTAGAAGGGAAAATAAAATAGTTTTAAAAACTATTCTTACATTTATTTACTCATGGTCGCGGGAACTGACATCAATTAAGTTCTGTTAGGAGAATTGAGGCATGCTCGGAAAAATGCGAGCTATAAATTTCAATAATTATCTACGAGAGGTCAGTGTGTGTATTAATATATAGTTAGCATATATATATATATACTTCACTAGTGAATAGGTAAAATATTTATTTGGGCTAATCGTTATTAATATTATTTTATATACATTTAGCCATATTACCTACTTATTATATTTTATATATTATTATTTATATCCTCTTATGTGTTAAAATATCCTACTTTCATGTTTATATTTCTTATCTTTGTATAATCCACTTTATGCCTGTCAGTAGGGGGTATAATATAGTATAAGAGTGATCTACAAGAAGTCAAAAAGATTTAAGGGGGTGTATGTCAAGGTTAGGTAGGTTAAAGTTAAGTTAGAGTATCATATGTTTGATGTATATTTATTTTTGCTAATTTGACGGGCGTTCTATAGAGTGATAGGGCCATAAAATTATTGCAGGGTATTGGCTCGAAGCGCTGGTCTCAAATTTTGTAACCTGGATTTAGAAGTGAGAACAAGGGTTAAAACGAGTTCAAAATGACAGAAAGAACTAAAGAAGACTAAAGAGAAGAAAGCTACAACAAAGGACGCATGCTGAGATGCACAGTTGGCTGTGTTCGGGTGGAATTTTGGTCTTTAGAAGATGAAACAGTGGCCCGCGTGGTTTGCTTGCCATGAGAGGGATTGATGCACAGACGGGAAGAAAGACTTTCACTTAAATTGCAGAGTGTACAACCAGAACATAAAAACTAAAATTACAATTAATATCCTGATGATTGGCTCAAGACTACCAAAATATTAGCTTGATTCAAGGCTTTGATTATACACATTACACAGTAAACTATTCAAAGAATTTTGTCAACCCCATTAATCAAGTTCACACGCAAAATATAGAGAACACTTGGTTCCTACAAAAATGGAGAAAGAAACAAAAAAACTTACGACCGATAGAAAGATGTTAGATTCATATCTTTGTGAATTTATGTGAGCAGGAGGAGGAAGAGTAATGAAGGGTGTGGAATCTATTTATTGCCAATGCTTAATGACAATTTTCAAAATTTCAAAATAAATACTAGTATATATATATATATTATATATATATTATACTATATTATATATTATTATATATTATAATATATATATATATATATATGATATATATATATATATAGTGATATGATATATAATATAGTATAGTAGGTTTAAATATATATACAAATTGAGGAGGGGGTATTTATACCGGGGGGACGGATATAAAATGGGTTAATATAATTTTTAAATAAACCGTAGGGTTATACCTACTGAGGTACAACATAATTCCTTTTTCATTTTCTCACGGTTTTATTATTTTATTTAAGTATTTATTTATTGATGGAAATTCTTAATTATTAGTATTATATTTTACTTATTATTATTGTACTTTATCTTACTTTGATTTTAAAGGAACTTCTATATCATTAGTACTCCTTGGCTTCTACTAGAGACTTCAGAACACATACAATTTTCCTGTTCTAAGTTCCTAAAGACAAAAAATTCGAGTTCTTTTGCTACAACTGTTTGGTAGAAGCAGCTTGATTATGTTTTGTTTAGAACATAATTCTTAAACTGTAGGGGATTAATTGCATAAGGATTTTGAATACAAATTTCACCCATTTTCATGTAGTACGTTATTTAATATTTGAATTTTAGGGAACCAATATTAAATTATAGAACAAATTTTCAATTTTGTAATTCAAATATAAAATAACAATTAGTTACCAAATTAAAATGTAAAATCAAAAAAAGAAAAAAAATCATTAAAGAGGTATAGTAAAACAGTTTAAAAGGAAAACACTTAAATTCATAAGACAAGCGAATTCAACGTTGCTGGACGTATTAATCATAACAAAGATGACTGAAAAAAAAGTCTGTTAAAAAAATTCCTGCAAGTGAATAGACAGCGTTGGAAGCTCCTTTCTTTCTCTTGTTTCTTCATTTTCAGCATTTCTTTTTCTTTTTCTTATTCATTATTCACTATTCTTTACTAACATATTTTTAATAATTCGTAAAGTTGTTAGGGAAATACAAGAGCTACCGAACATTATTTAAGGGGTACATTGTCCAAATTTGCAGTGCCAAGTGAGAAGAGGAACACAGCCACCAAATGACTGAGGGTAGCCCGGCAGGCGGTCCATATATATATATATATATATATATAATATATATATATATCATATTATATATAGTATATATATATATCACCTACTAATTAGTCCACCTATAGTAATAGTATATATAGTATATATATATATATATTATAATATATTCATTTTTCTACAACCTCCTTACGTACACTGAAACTGGGAAGCAAAATATAAAGAATCTTTTAATCTCTCCTTTTGGGCTATACCAACAGCGAGGACTCGAGTTTGAACCCAAAGGAGAGCATTATAAAAGAATTCTTTATATTTCTGAACTGTGGCCAGTATTAGCAGTTGTAAAAAAAAATTGATATTTTATACATCATCTCTACTGAGTGGCGACCCGAGTGTGAGCGGTGGCGAAGCCTCTGGACCTTGGAGAGCAGTAAGTGATTCTTCCAAGGGTTTGCTTTTAGCTCATCGTCGCGCCGCTCCAGTGGTTAAAACACTTGCTATACCACACGAGCGTGTGATGTGCTGTGTTACGGCCCAATAGGACGAGATGTGAGAAGATCCTTTTACCTCCGCCTTACACTGTATACTTTACCCTTTTTATTAGTTATTATTACTTATATTTTTAATATATAATATTGATTATTATATCATGTATATTTATATATTGGTTTTACTCATGCATTTTTATATTATTTATAGTATATATTCTTTCACAAAAATTACTAGGTTATATATATATATTTATATATTATATTATATTAGATACCTATAGGCTCATATATATAGTGACTAGTGACTAATATGGATAGTGAGTCATAAAGAAAAAAAACGGGGCAGCCCAGGCTAATAGTGAGTGATCATTAATATGTGGGTAATATATATATCATAATATATATATTATACTATAAAATAAATATACCAGTTGTTAGGTAGTTATATCATAATATCGACGTATTTTAGGTGTACTGATACATTGATTATAAATTTTAATAATCAAAATTGGTGTTACATTCTACATTGTTCGAAATTTTGTCGGATAAATATTGAAGAATACAAATACCGAATAACAAGGTAGCGTATTACGTAAGATTAACTAATGAAAGTCTAGGAAATTTAGTAAGCGATATTATATATTTTAGAAGTTATCTTGAAATATCGAAAGATAGATGTTAAAATACAATACATATGTTTCTTAAATAACTGATATTAGTATGCTACCGTGATCAATCCGATGCCATCCAGTAAAGATAAATGTCACGAAAAGAGATACATCGAAATTATGCATGTTAGAACAAACTCTTTACCAATAACTTTTCAAAGGTCAACTGAAGGTCTAATATAATTAACTAAGTAATTTGTGTTTGTGGCGATAAGTATTTAAAATACAGTTTTAGTGTACGCTAATAGCAAGCACTATGCTACAATTTTATGGGGATAGTCCATAAAGCCCCGCCCCCAGCTGGTTTCCTGTAGGCGGCGCGAGGATAATTTACAAATTAAAGTTAAAGCTTTCCGTTTTTAGTCCTAACGTCCGTCCGGTATCACACTTACTTCACTATTATCCCTACTATTTTTACCTATATCTGGATAATTTGTCCACGTAAGCGTCTCATAGGAACTCTGAATTTTTTGCCTTACTTTGTGAGATTCCTCTTTATTCAGTAATATTTTTCGCAAGGACAATTAATTGATTGTAGACTCTTTCGTGCTATAGCCCTGGCCGCCCGTCCGGCATTATACTAACAAGTGTTTCAGAAGCTTTTTCTTTTAACCATATTTCGTTTTTTTTTCACGATCATGCACAGACAATCAACGCGATTGGAATAACCCCATTCATTAATCTACCAACTTCCATACGAAATATCATGAATTCCTAATTTAGTTCTGTGTCATGACACTTTTTTTCTTGGTTAGGAGGCGTTAAAACCCGAGTGAAGGGCATAAGGTATCTGTAGGTATATGTTTAAACTTTACCCATTCAGTGTGGTAAATCAACGCCCTTTATGATCTTCTAAAGTATTTATCGATCCCCTCTCTTAATATGGTTAAACCCAGCATAATCTGTGATGATTACAATAGATAGTGAAATTGCGGTGCCAGAATTCAGGATTTTTGGGCAGACTCAGAATTCTGATTAATTTCCTCGCATTAGCACTTTATGGATTATTATTATATTATTGATTAGTATTATTATTATGGTTATTTATATTATTATTTATTGATTGCATTTTATTATTATTGATTATTATAATTTATTATTATTTAGTTTATTTTATTTTATACTCATGGGACTAATTTACGACTAGAAGATTGTTCCCTTAAAAGAAGCGGGTATAGATTGGTAACCTCTTGAGGAGAACTTTGACAAGTGGAGCAAGGCAGTTGGTTGTGCAGCTAGCGTTGGAAATGATGTGGTGTTTCGCTGGATCATAGAGATCATATTTACACCCTGCCCGAAATCACCTGATGTGTTAGTCATATTTTATATGGAAAACATTGCCACATCAGGGCTTCTTTAGTCGCTTAACCGTCAAGGCTTTGTGAGTCTGAGCCGGAGTTGAATTTATTTTTTCATTTGGATTAGTGCATGGTTAATTTAATGTGACGCTAATTCCGCCTAGATTTTGCTCATTAACTTTAATCTTTGACATTTTTCGTTGACTTGAAAACCATTCGAAGTAAGCTTGTTGTTGGCAGGAGCGTAGTTTCATCCGGCGGCTGCAAGGCCGGAAAAAAAGTTACTAGCGTCGTTTCTTGGGGCAGATCGTCAGTTATTTCAGCCTCTTTCATTGTATTTTGGATTTGCTGCTTGAGCTTCTGACAGCCGCTTTTATTGTTTTTATTTAACTTTTGTTAATGCTCCTAACCTGAAGATCGTAAGTATGGTGTTTATTTTAAGGCTTGGGTGACTTTTGCACCCTCCCCAGCATTCGTGTTTTTGACTCCACCATGAACTCGTTCTAATTAATTTTCTTTCAAGTTTGTGCTTTTTTCATTTGTGTGTGGTAGTATTCTAATCCCATGCTAGCAGTTATTTTCTATTGGTTGTTCATTATAAGAGGGTTTTTACTATTTGTACTAAAAGGCCTGGGGGCAGGCAGTTGTTGTGATTGTGGCCTACCCGAGAGAGAGAACCAACGCGGAGACAGGAGACGAGCAAGAAATTCCGCGCGACCGGATGTACGCGCAAGAATGTGAGTTCACTCCAGACGGTCAACAAATTTCAATCGCGGGCTTGGAATTCGTTACCAAGTTTTGTTTTTGTCGTGGTCCTCTTTAGTAGGACGATCAAAACACAGGGTGAGTGGCCACCAAATAGCAGGCTTTCACATATACCTTGCCCAAAAGCAGCAGACCTTGAAAAAAGTACTTGATCAAAACAAACACTTCAAGAAAACTGCCATCAAAATGCCATCAATTAAAGTATCCGTTAATGAGAATTAATTAGTTAAAATGCGCTATCGAAGCGGTTGTAGCAGTCGCAGCATCCAAAATTCGATAAAGGCTAGATTGCCGAGATACGACGCTAATTTTTCGGTTCAGCGGGAAACACGTTGCCAACAACTTCTACTTCCGAATGCTTTGTGTCAGACATCACCGGAAAAATTATAAAAGTATTTAACAAAATCTAGCAACTTAGTTACAAAGTAAAGCACCTCTGTTCCTGTTATGTGATTTGAAATATGAAAGAATAGAAAAAAAAATTCAATTGAAGATTAACTAAACCTATGTTTTTTTATAAAACGGTTATTTTTTTTAAATTTTATTATTATTATTATTATTACTTATGGATTATTATTATGATTATTTATTATTTTATTATTATTATTATTATTATTAATGCGACTGTGAAAGTGGAATAGACATGAAAATTATTAATTATTACTTATTTATGTAGCTATTATTATTATTATATTATTATTTTGATGTATTTATTATTTTAACTACAAATTTGCTAGATTTATTATTGAGCGTTATATATATATATATATATTATATATATATATATATATATATACTATATATATATAGATATATATATATATATAATATATATAATATATATATATATATATATATATAGTATATATATACTATCATATATATAGTATAAATATGAATATTATATATATATATATCGATATATATATATATATATATATATAATACTATATATATATACTATAGTATATATATATATATATATATATATATATAGGTGTTATATATATAAATGAGGTAGTTGCTATGCAGTGCTGTACGAGGTACAATAGGTTATAGTATATCACTGTTGATATGTATTAACATTTTGTATACATATTTATTTTTCTAATTGGCAATATTTTTAAACCTTCTAGCCTGTTTTAATTTATAACTTATTAATATTATTAATATCAAATTTTTTATAATAAGTTTATTAACGGAAATGTGTAGTTATTATTATTATTGATTATTTGGAGTTATTATTAGTATTATTGATTATTATTGTATTATTAAATAACCATTTTGGTGGGTATCAATAAATTCGATTTTTTTGGTTCTGAGGAGTTGAATTTTATTATTATCTCCATTGATTATTTATTATTCATTATTACTAATTAAATTAATTCTATCTTATTATGTATTCATTATTATTGTATTGTTATTATTAATTATTATTTGCGTTGTATAATTAGACTATGTCCGGAGGTCGTATACCTTTAGGGTTTAGATAAATGATTTAGGTTGTTGTTTGCCAAATAATATGTGCGGGAATACCTTTAATTAAAAGCGTATTGCAAAATAAGATAGCTGTGCTTTGGCGTGTTAAATAGCATGATATGTTTGATCTGTGGCTTGTATCGTACGAGTAGACCAATTTGAGAGCGCCCTTAAGTCTATGTGGTGAGATCAGTTGTTATAGATGACCGTGTGTGGGGGAGGGACGAAGAAATAGTTCACTCCAGGTCCGGATATATAGGGTATAAAAGGTATAGAAATATATAGATATTAATATATATATTTAAATATATACTATAATATAAGCTATATAATATAAAAATATAATAATATATACTTAATATATGATAACTTATATATAGTAGTTATATACGGTAAATAGTGTTTTATATCCAGGGTATACGTAGTAAACCCTAGGCAGCAGGCACTATACTATATATATATATATATTAATATATATATATATATATATATATGATATTTATATATTGAAATGATTTATGATGCTGTATTTAGGGTTTTTTATTATTCGGAAAGACATTAGCTGTTAAAGTTCGCTTTATTATCCACTACCATCATCTCTTATGAACTCTTATTTTATATGCGTGATTGTGAAAAATTTTGCCTCGGGCCTCAGATTCAATTTTACTTGTGAATTTTGTTCTTTAACTTCTCTGCCATTGTTTCGAAATTTCTAAAACTATGTTCTAAAACTCCACACCTACTCCTAACATTGTTCTAAAATTCAACTTCTTCATTGTTCAAGATTTTAACTTAATCTTTAATAATTTGTATTAAACTTCAAATTCCCCATTGTTCGAATTTTCAACTTTCGATTTCTGACTTCTCGAAGAGAGATAAAGAGTCTTTCAAATTTGATGACTCTAATTCGACATGCCCAAGTCTTTTGAGAGTTTGTTGAATATGTTAATTTGTATTGGTTAGTAATATTTTCTTAAAAAGGTTAATATTAATAAGCTGGCTCTAATTAACCATGATTATTTGCTGGCAGTTTTGTATATTATTTCCTGTTTAAATGGTAAAAACCACAAATAATATACATTTCATATACAAATTGTTTTAAAATTCCACCGCTGCCTTAATGAGCTTTGCAACACTTGCGAGAATAGTACGTGTTGTTGTTCTCTATAATTAATGTGCAAGTGTTGAAAGTACCGACTCTTTAGTCAAGGCAAAATCTTTCTATTGTTGTGGAAGTTTTTTTTCGCAGGAATTGTAAACAAATGGTAAGACGGATTGTCAACCATACCATCCATCTTTTCGTTTATGTTTGGAACAGTTTGGAAATTTGCTTTCTTTACTTAATTAGTTTAGGGAAAGGAAGAGAATCGCGTATGATGTCTTTTTCTTATTGTCTATTTTCATGCAAAATATTCATTTTCATCCTGTTCCTACAAAGATGCTCATGTTATGAAACTTTCAATACCGATACTAAAATTTTATTCCCTTCTGTTATGTTAAGAGTTAAATTATTGGTTTGAAAGATTCAATTCAGAATGAGATATTATTATTTAGGTTTAAAGATACTATTTAGGTTTAGATAATACTACACAAATTAATTTGTGGTCTCACATAGAAATATTCAACCCTGTATACTATTACTCTACTATTAGGAAAGATTCTAATAATAGACTATATAATCAATCATTGTACGGAGTATAACACTCCGATGATTGATGGAATAATTGGTTGTGATTGGGTATGTTATTGTTAGTCTCGTACCCAAGTTTTTATTAGGCAATTTCTTATCGCTCCTATTCATTATTACAATTTCAAATACCAGTACACGAAAATTTAACTGAAATGCAAGAACAAAGTATTGCTTTCGGTAATTTATATTACAAACACATTGAACATGTCCTCCAAAGGTATGACGGGGCTTAAAAGTTGTAGTAATCATTTAAGTAGATAAAAATAAAATATTACCTACTCATGTTAAGCCGTAAAGTAAGTTAGACTTTACGACCTGTCAATGGAACCCATCCAGAGAGGCTCTTGGAATTTCTTTGGCCTACGGCAGATACCATTGGCTGCCCAGGCCTATGGTGGTGGCCGGGTACTTTATATCATTGATAACAAAGTACTTTGCACTACTGTACTCATTTACTGGCCTGAGCAACTCCTTTAACCTTGCCGTCTTCTCGCCCTTACTAGGAGAGTGCTCTACCTGGCTGAAAGCAAATCGGCGAGGGCGGTAGGAGGTAGAATAGCCCTCTTGCCAATTTGTGCTGTCTCCAGTGAACGTCCTTTAGTAAGAAACTGCCTCCGTTAAAAAAAACGAGTATGTTTAAATAGGGCTGGTTACATATGGTAGTTTTCTTCACTCAACTTGAATTGGCAAATATCTTCATTGTTGTGTTTCGATATTGATTTTGTGTTAATGTAATATCACGATGTCGAAAAGTGAGAGGTAAAAAATTAGTTAGTATGTGACTTAATATTCTGACAGGTGTAATTTGATTGTTAGAAGGACGGTTTGTCCGGTTCTGTTACAATGGCTGGGGTCGCGCGTCTACTTTATTAGTTGGTTATTTTTGTTGCTAGATTATTATTCGCTTTAGTGTTTATTATTATTATTATTATTATTATTATTCTTATTTTATTATTGACCATTACTTTATTATATTTTTATTCATTATTCGTTTTATTAATTATGAAAAAGAGATAAGATGCAAAAATTAGTTAAGAATATTTACTGATTTACGTAATTTATTTGAGAATTTTGGTGAATTCATTAATACTTTGATTTATTATTATTATTTGTTTTCGTGATTTCAATCCTTTTGATTTCTGTATTCTTTATCAACCTTGAAAATTAGGCCAACATTTATCTATTTATTTCTTATATTTCGACACTCATATCATTTCGGCCCGATTTTCAAATTATCCCCTGGAGACAGCTTGGGACAGCCGGTATATGGTAAGAATATATATATAATATATAATAAAATATATATATAAACTAACATATATATATATATATATATACATAATATATCATTAGGGCAACGAGTTATTTATATATAGATATATATATAAGTAGTTATATTATAGAGTGAATTAGGTGACGTATAGTTACATATCAAGTTACCTAGATATAGTATGAGCCGGCGTACAGCCGGCTTATTATAATATATATACCTATATATTATATATATAGTTACCTATATATTAAGAGTGTATAGTATATATATATATATATCATATATATATATCATATAGAATTTTAATTTTGTACAAGTATCTAAGAGTTTGATCTCGATTATTATCCTCTTTTAAGCTTGATCTCGTTATTATTATTATCGTCTAATTAAATTAATTGGGATTAGTTGAGCAGTTGAAAAGATGAAACAGGAAAATTGTCTAAATGAAAGTTCTTGCGATTCGTTATTTTTTACTATAGTGGCTCAATAACTTTCTGTTTACCTTTTTTTGTTTCATGAATAAATTAGTTTCCTATAACATATTTTTTTTCTTTTTCTATCCATATTAGAGTGCTTCCTTTGTTATTTTTTTCGTGCTAAAGCCGCGGGTGATTTCGGGATATAGTATATGAAGGGCTAAAAGGTATACAGGTAATATTGGATATATAGTATATATATATATATATACTAATACCTTATATTATAGATATATATATATATATGGAGGGCTCATGATAATATTATATATATATAGTATATATATATATAATACTAATATATATATATTTATAGTATATTATAATATATATAATATATATATATATTGATTATTTATTTATTGATTTTATTTATTTATTTATCGTTTAATCTCTCTCTCTTTATGG
>JABUQX010034402.1:0-2500 GCA_015478945.1 Trachelipus rathkii
GAGAGAGATAGGTGTTGGGAAATATTAAACCTACCCTGTGTCGGTACATTATAGTTAAATATTGACGACTCTTGGCTAGCTCTTTACTAACTGATTGTTTATGATGTGGAATATATATAAGAATATATAGTTATCTATGGCGTTTTCATTGCACTTTGGCCAGAATGATTATATTAGATCTGATGTTATGATTATTATTATTTATTCATTATTATTATTAATTATTATATTATTATTATATTTATTATCTATTTATTATATATATATACTAATATATATATATATATATATATATTATATATTTATATATATATATAATATATTATATTATTATATATATATAAATAATTATATATATATATATATATATATTCTTAAACAAAGAACATTATGGGAAGGTAAGGAAATACTCGCTTTTCGGGATTCGAACCACCGCGTTGTGGCAATGAGAACAATAATGCTCGATGCTTTTACGACTGGAGCTAATCGCCCAACGCCAAAAAAGTGTGAGCTCAAGAACAGTTTCTAAAGCAATCGAGTTCCCTCAAGAGACAGTCATCTGGTGTGCCAGCCTGGCCTATCGCCTTCGTTCTATCTTATCAATCGACAAATCAACTAATAAACGACAATAAATTATATATGTAATAAAGATAAGACGGAATATTTATGCTCCAACTCATCTAAGTTATAGAGAGCAATTTATTATTTCAGATATCATATATATAGTCAATAACACATACACGTTGCATAGAGAGAGTGTAAAGAATTACTGGTGCCTTCCCTGGGATTGAACCACGCACAATGAGGACAATATGCCGATGCTTTAAGTTGGAGTCTATATCCCCCAACATCCAAAAATTAAAGTATTATTAAAAATAATAATTGCGATTATGCAATGATTTGATCATTACAGTATATAATATATCAGTGACTATACTATATATAATATATTATATCATATATATATATATATATATATATATATATATATATATATATATATATATATAATTATATATCGTATATATATATATATATTTAATTTTAACTAAAATATATATATATATATATTTATATATATATATATATATATATATACTAATATAATATATATATATATATATATATATATATATATATATAATATATATATATTATATAATACATATAAAAGATATATATATATAAATTAATATATATATATATATATATTATTTTAATATTATATATATATATATATATATATATATTATATATATTATATATACTATATATATATATATATTTCTCACGCATGCAGCTGGCAGGCAAAAACCTGTGAGGGTTCTTACACTCCAGAGCTTATCGCGTACGTCGGTCCTCTCTCCCACTTTCCCATGTCCTCCTTCGTTGCAGAGCTAAGCTCACCTTTCATCTCTTTCCTCGGTTCTTTCCCGTAACTTTGCTTCCTCTGGTTTCCACCTCCAACATTCCTTTAAGACCCTCCCAATTAGCCATCTATTTCAAGTGTCTAAACTACCATCACCCCAGCTCCTTAACACTGCTCATCCGATTCTATCTCAAGCGTCACACAATAATAATTCTCAACACTCATTCTACGCTACTTCTATTCCTTGTTTTTTTGCACGTGTGTATCGCCCAGCACTCCTGAACCATATAAGCAAAATTGGTCCTCAATATACTGTCTTGTATATATGAGCGACTAACAATATTATTCCATCCGTCTATAGGTTTACAATCATCTACTTTTTCATATAAGATAGTTGGGTCTACGGACATTCTCTCATATACGAATCGAGAGAAAGATCACATGCTAATCACACTCGACAAGATATAACACATACTACAACTTCTCTCACAATCTCTATTTCCCTCATGACATACCTACTCAAAGCTATAAATCTGCATGCTCATTACCTACTCACCTTATCTCCATCGCCATTCAGACTCTCATAACATCATTCTGCTCAAAAATTGATGCTCTCTCATCTCATGTCATCTATATCTTCTCTCCCATAGACCTTCTACTCATCTCATCATTGTCTCATACTCTCACCTCTCCTTCAAAATACACCAATATCTACATCTTCATTACGACATTCTATTCACTAGATCTACAGAATGACAATTTGTAAACGATCGATCAGAACTACATGAGGACAGATTAGCATATTCTAAGTATCTTATTTATTTTGCTTAAGCAATGTCTTATTCTATATATATGATATCTCTCATTCTCTCTGACATCATCATTACCACTGTTCCTTCTTTATTTATCCTAATCCTTCTCGCGCTCAGCACTCTCAGCCACTATATATTATATATTATATATATATATATACTATATATCTATATATATATTAATATATATATATATAGGATGATGTATATATAATATATATATATTATAATACTATATATATAATATATGACCTTAATTCCCCTGTTTATTTCTTAGTGGTTTTAAATTACTTTGTTCTTTACATTAATAGAGTTTAGT
>JABUQX010034402.1:12500-25000 GCA_015478945.1 Trachelipus rathkii
TGAAAATTATTAGTATAATTATTGAATAGTAAAAATCCAAGACAATTATTAGGCCATATCAATCTCTCAACCACCTACTAACCTCCTCATACACCTCATCCCAAAAGTAATGTCGTAAACTGAGTTTTTACAGCTCCTTTTACAAGATCCTACTTAAATTACCTTTCTTGATTTTTAAATTTTAAACCTCATCCCCCCACTGCCCCAATCTAATTGCCCCGAAATCAACCTTTCCCTCACCATCCCTACTAAAATTTTCAAATATTTCTTCCCAAAAGTAAGCTAAAAAATTAAGGTTATAAACTGTGTTCTTGTAGTTCCTTCCACAAGATCCCACCTACTGGAACTTCACTTGATCTTAGTTTTTAATTAAGCCTCATGTCACCCACTGCCCCACGCCCATGCACTCCACTGCCCCCGGCCCGACTGCCCCTGCCGCCTGCGTCCCACTGCCTCCACTGCCCACTGCCCCACTGCCCCACTGCCCCATTCCAATATTCCCGTACTAACCTTCTCAAAAATTTCATGCCGAAAGGAAGGTCGTACACTGAACTTTTGAAGTTCTTTTCATCACTTCCACCTTGAGAAGTTCTCTTGATTTTGTTCCATTGGTTTAATCCTCTCTCTTCTGGCGTTCCTATTAATAAAATAAATGCCATAAGTGGCAACCAATATAATAACGATTGAAGATAGTAGCAGCAGCAGTATAGTAGTAGTAGTAGTAGTAGTAGAGCTAGTAGTGGTAGTAGTAGTGAGTAGTAGTAGGAGTAGTAGTAGTGTCTTAGTAGCTAGTAGTAACATAGATAATAATAACTAAGTAATTATAATAATAATATATAATAATCATATCATAATAAAATAATAATAAATATAATAATAATAAATCAACATACATAACCAAATATATATAATATATAATTAATAATAATAATAATAATATATAATAATAATAATAATAATAATAATGAAAAGTATTATAATAATAATAATAATAAATAATAATAATAATGATAGTAGTAACTAATAATAATAATAATAAAATAAAACAGTAGCAATATCATAATTAGAAAAATGTTTCTAGCTTGCTACTAGAACTTTCTGTAACAGCGAGCAACAACGGAACAACAAGCAGACTACTTTACTACTACTACTACTACTACTCTACTACTACTACTACTACTTCTTTAACCATTGTAAATACTTGATGACCACTACTACTACGACTACTTCTACTACTACTACTACTACTTACTACTGACTTACTACTACTGTACTACTAATACTTACACTAACTACTAATAATATAATAATAATAATCAATAAAAATGAATAATAATAATATTAATTATAATATAATAATAATAGTAAAGCAGTAATATAATTATAATTAATAATTTAATAATATAATATAATAATAACAAATAATATAATTAATAATAATATAATAATAAATAATAATAATAATAAATTAATAATAATAATAATAATATAATAATAATAATAATAATAATAATAATAATAATAATAATATAAATAAATAATAATCAATAATAATAATAATTTAATCATAATAATAATAATATATCAATAATATAATATATTAATTATAATAATAATAATAATAATAATAATAATAATAATAATAATAATAATAATAATAATAATAATAATAATAATAATAATAATAATAATAATAATAATAAATAATAATAATATAAAAATATCTGATTCTGATTTCGTCCTCAACATATAAAATATTTGCTTTTGACTCATAATATAATATTATATACTTTTAAGGTTCCGTCTAAAATCTTCTGAATCAAAAACATTAACTTATGCTCTAGCAAAACCCAAAGTATTTATATTCCCAAGGTTCCGAACCCTGGTCGACGAAAAAAACAGTTTTCAAAGTTGTTCCAGGCTCTTCCACTTCACAATCTTCAAATACTTGATTTTCTCATTTCTAGAAAACTCCTTTTAAGGTTTCGTCTAGAACCTTATAAATCAAAGACTCTGTCCCATTTCTAGAAAATTACTTTTAAGGTTTCGTCTAGAACCTTATAAATCAAAGACTTTGGCCCAGATTAGGTTAGCACACAAAAGTTTACTTCACCCAAGCTTTCAACATAAAAAATAATTTACACTAATACCAGGGGATTCCAAGCTTCACACCTTTCTTAACTAGATGTCAATTCTTACCAGGAACAGTGTTGTCCAAAATGAAACCCATGGCTCCACCAACAAACATGCTAGTATTTAAAAGTACAAGAAGGACTTGATCCACGCTGGAGAACCAGTTTGAATAGATCTTGGATTACTTTGCAGCCACTGTAATAATAATAAGTAATATAATAGATAATAATTAATAATAATAATAATAATAACTAATAATAATAATAATAATAATAATAATATAATAATAATAATAATAATTTAATATAATAAAAATAAAAAACAGCTACTACTCACTACTACTACTACCTACTACTACTACTTACTACACTACTACCCCTACTATAACTACTACTACTTTCTACTATAATTAATAGTAAATAATAATAATATAATAATTAATAATAATATAATAATTAATAATAATAATAATAATATATAATTACTAATATAATAATAATAATAATTACACATTAACAATATAATATAATCATAATATAATAATACTAATAATAATAATAATATATAACATAATAAATAATTATAATAATAATAATAATAATAATAATAATAATAATAATAATAATAATAATAATAATAATAATAATAATAATAATAATAATAATAATAATAATAATAATAATTAATATCCCTACCTCAGGAATGGCTATGCCAATGAAAACTGAAACTCCTAAGATAAAAATATTTCTGGAGGAGTTCAAGTCGATAACTTGAAGATTGGACAGTCCGACAGCGGCGATAACCCCAAACATAATGATGAAAATCCCCCCGACGATGGGGTTGGGAATTGATATAAACACAGACGTAAACTTGGTACAAACTCCACAGAAAATCATCAAAATGGCTGCCACTTGTATTACCCGCCTACTAGCAACCTGTATGTCAACATTTAATAATAACAATAATAATAATAATAATAATAATAATAATAATAATATAATAATAATATAATACATAATAGATAATAAGATTAATTATAATAATA
This sequence comes from Trachelipus rathkii, assembly GCA_015478945.1. NCBI lineage: Eukaryota > Metazoa > Arthropoda > Malacostraca > Isopoda > Trachelipodidae > Trachelipus > Trachelipus rathkii. The sequence goes on from JABUQX010034402.1 coordinate 15,679, forward strand.
ATAATGATATATAATTAATAAAATAATTATTATACTAAGTAGTAGTTAATAATAATAATAATAATAATAATAATAATAATAATAATAATAATAATAATAATAATAATAATAATAATAATAATAATAATAATAATAATAATAATAATAATAATAATAATAATAATAATAAAAATAATAATAATAATAAAAATAATAATAATAATTAATAATAATAATAAATAATCGAATATAATTAATAAATAATAATAATAATATGATTAATAATTAATAATATAATACATAATAATTCCATAATAATAATAATAATTAATAATAATATAATACTATATAATAATATTATAATAATATAATAATAATCAAAATAATTATAATAATTATAATAATATAATAATATAATATTATAATTATAATATAATAATAATAATAATAATAATATAATAATAACTTTTTTTAATAGATAATTTGATAATGATAATGAATAATGATAATGAGAATAATATAATAATAATTATAATAATATAATATAATTAATAATAATAATAATCATACATAATATATAATAATAATAATAATAAAATAATAATAATAATTAATAATAATAATAATAATAATAATAATAATAATAATAATAATAATCTCTGCAAGAGCTTTAAAATTGATTTTTTTTTAGTCTCATTTGAGATAATTTATTTTTATTAGTATTTTATTCTGAGTTTATTATGTAGGTTAAAACCGACACAATCTGAAAACTTTTTATTTTTTTTTGTCATTTTTATTATTATTATTATTATTATTAATTATTTATTTTTATTATTTTATTATTATTATTATTATTATTATTATTATTATTATTATTATTTATTATTATTATTATTATTATTATATTATTATTATTATTATTATTATTATTATTATTATATTATTAATTCTTTATACGTTTATTTTCGATCCCTTGGAACATTTTACTACCTGTCGACTCTTGCGCCTGGAAAAATATACTAAAAATTACTTTACAACTTTAGAAAATGCTATTCTCTTGCTCCATAATTCACAAAAGAAAACACAAACCTCTTGATAAAATATTCTACAGTGCTGCGTATTTCTGAGTTATTGGAAGTCAGTGCCAGTTTCCAGTGCCTATATCCCAAGGCAATGAATCACACCCGATTCCTCGATGAAACTATACCTCTATTTACCGGCAATGTTCAGGAAGAGAGCGCCCTATTTTCTAACAACAAAATCGGATAATATTAAAAGAAAAAAAAAAAAAAAAAAAAGCAGGAATATTAATGCTACTTTATTTCAGAAAGTAGCAATGTTAATACTACTTTATTAGGGAAGTAGCATTTTAACGCTACTTTATTTCAGAAAGTAGCAATGTTAATGCTGCTTTAATTGGGAAGTTGTAATATTTAAGTTACTTTATTTCAGAATGTGGCAGTGCTAATGCTACTTTAAGTGGGAAGTTGCAACATTAAAGCTACTTTATTTCAGAAAGTAGCATTGTTAATACTATTTTATTTGGCGTTGCAATAATAAATAAAGCTACTTTATTTCAGAAAGTAGTAAACTTAACGCTACTTTAATTGGGAAGTTGCAATATTAAAAGCTACTTTAATTCAGAAAGTAGCAATGTTAATGAGACTTTATTTGGTAGTTATCAATATTAACGTTGCTTTATTTTTTGAGAGTAGCCATATTAACTTCTTTCTTTCTGAAAGTTTCAATATTAACTACTTTTTTATTTTTGTTTTTATTTTATTTTTAAATACAATATTATTTCTTTTTGCTTCAACTGAATATTTCTACAGGACCTTGTGAGGTTTTCTTTAACTGTATTACTAAATTTTATTAAAGAAATTTATCTATATTATTTAAATAATAATGATGATGTATCTAAAATTTTAGCCATGATTTAAAATTTAAATGAAACATGTTTATAAAATCTCTAATGAAAGGCACATAAATTTTATCATTTCAATAAGTCTTTGAAATATTTAACCTTGTTTGGTCAGTTTACTTTGAGTTTTTTTTAAATCTAATTTTGAAAAGAATTCACGTTACTGGATAAATAATAATGATAATAATAATAATAATAATAATAATAATAATAATAATAATAATAATAATAATAATAATAATAATAATAATAATAATAATAATAATAATATAATAATATTATAATATAATAAATAATAATAATTCAATATATAATAATAATAATAATAATAATAATAATAATAATAATAACAACATAGGTTTTGTAATGAACTTATGGCTAACAATTTTTACAGAATTTCGGGTTAATGAACACGAAAATGACATTAATAAATTTGTTAAATTATCTCTTGTTTGGAAGATACAGAGGGAGAAAGGCAAAAACTCTGAAAAAGGTAATAATATGGTATTTAAGAGGTGAAAACTTTTTCTTCTCCTCTGAAACTGAAAGTTCATTCCCATTACCTGTCAATCTTGAACAAGCGTAATAATCTCCAATACTCTCAACAGTAGAAGCCAAAACTCCAGCAATCATTCCAATCACACCTGAAGGTTCAAAGAGTAGGTAACCCCCATTGAAACGGGTACGGAACATAAAACCAAGGACTATTATGAACTAGTAAAATTTTACTATCAGTTCTGGCCTCAGAATCATCTGGAAATACTTCTAATGCTGTCAAAATAGCACAAATTGCCCATGAAATCAATATGGCGCATATTATCTGCAACCAAAAAAATGCATATTATGTTTATACGTGATAAAATGACAATAACAAAAAAAATTAAAACCTTTTTCGTTGAGCAAATGCAAACATTTGAAACATATATTTTTGCTTATAAATTAGAAATTAAAAATTATCATGAAGTCATTGGAAATGAGATATTTTTAAGGGTCGATGACATCATCTATTAATCCTGTGTCATAGTGAGTTCTAAATACTCTACGATTCACAAAAATCCAACGATCTTTATACCTTAAACCTTTTTTTTACACGATGACACCACTCACGGGCAGCGCCCTTTTCAAAAGGAGGGGGCAAAAAAAATAAATAAATAAATAAAACAAAAAAATATACATTAACATCGGCAACAACATACCCTCATGTAAAACTTTAGCTCACTCTTACCCAGTCTTTTTGTATTCACCAAGGGTTTAATTGCATCAGAAACCTTCCTACCAAGCATAATTTTCCTACTTCACCCTGCATTATCCATTCCCTTTTCATATAAAATATAGACTAAATATTTAAACTCGGATACTTGTTCCAATTTTTCCCCATCCAACATGATTTCACAAAGCGGACTCTCATCACTCTCTATCATCCCATTGCCCTTATCTACATTTACTTTCAAACCCCCTAATTCTTATAAACACCTTTCCAAACTCCTCAACAATCCTCTCAAACTTTTTCAGATTCACTACACAAAACCAACTCATCAGCGTGCAATAAGCAGGGCACCCTCCACTCTCAAACATTCTCCATCACTTTAACACCTCTCTCTACCACACCTATCTCTAATTCTTTCATAACCCCATCCATGCACAAATTAAATAGCCCAGGAGACATAGCAATCCCTGCCTCACTCCACCATTAATATTAAACCATTCAGTCTAAACTTCATTTATTCTTACGCAGGCTTTACTATAGACAAAAATATTTTCTATTCCATTCAGAACCCTACCACCAAAACCATTTATCACTAATATTTGTCACAGAGCTTCCCTTTTAATCCGGTCATTTGCCTATTACAAGTTGATAAAATCTAAATAATAATAATAATAATAATAATAATAATAATAATAATAATAATAATAATAATAATAATAATAATAATAATAATAATAATAATAATAATAATAATAATTAATAATAATGATAGTAGTAATAAATACTTTATACAAATTAATAATCCTAATAATAAAATATGATAAAATTAATAAATCATAATAATACATTAATAAGTGAATATGAGCTCGTCAAGATTGATGCAGAGTTTGTTTAATGCTGTTTCAAGCCCTCCTGAATATATTCTTTCACAGAAGAGATTTTCTTTAGTTTATTCTTTGAATAAAATAAAAACAATAGATTAATTTTAGGACTGAGCTTTCGTCCGTACACTTCGGAAATTTTCAAAGAATAATTTTATTTTTAATATTTTTAACAAATTTGATAAAATAAATGTAGTTTAAAATAATTTAAACAAAAATAAATAAATAAAATTAATAAATAAAAGTTAGAGAAGTTAACTTACATTGACTTTTTTGTCATTAGAAGATGTTTAAAAAATTGGGCATTTCGTTATATTTAATGTTAATCACTGGTTTATGTTTCCTTAAGAGCAACGACTCCCCTAGGCGCATTCATAAAAATCATTTTTCTTGTTATGATGGAGAAGCTTTCTTTTAGCTGTTATTCGGGATTGTGGTGTTCTTCATTAAAATGTTGAAATATTTTGCTCGGCTTATACTTATGTTGCGACATTCCATGTTAAGGGTATCGTTGTGTATCCGATATAAGCGGCGTTAAATCCACTTTCAGAAATTGAAATCGGTACACAACGTTGCTACTCTCACCATCCGAAAGCGCTTCAAGTAGAGAAGCACGAGCTCAGTTTCAATGGCTTTATAGTACGATCTTAAAATAAGCTTTTTCCCGTCTTTTGCCTTAATATGCTCTTTTAAAATTAATTTTTAATTTGTTCTCGTTCCTCTTTTTTCTGACTAATATTTTCAGTTTATAATATACTAATGAGCATATAATTTTCGTACTTTGAAGGATTGAATATAGATTATTTTAAAGTGTTTCTTTATTAGTTTTCTCTATAATATATGGGGGAAGTTATTATTTATTAGATTCTGCGTTATTCTTTAATTTCTATATCAAAAAAGGTCCAGTCAGACGATATCTTAAACGCTCGATGAACTAAAGTCTTTATGGTTGCAATTTTGTAGTTTAGAGGAGTGAAAGAGCCGAAATTCAAGTATGTTCCTTTATCTGTAGATTTAACGTAGACACTTCTATCAATTTTTCCATCCTCTTTAATTTTAATATTAACATCTAAAAAATTAATGTAGTTATTTTTTGTTCTTTCAAAAGTAAATTTCAAACCACTGAGATCTTCTATTTTGGATTTGAACTCTTGAATATGTTCTGAATCGTTAAATATTACAAAGGTGTCGTCTACGTATTTCGATGTAAAAGAAAGGATTAAATGGGGCGTTTCTTAAAAATTTTGTTTCTACCGATGGACATGAGAAATCTGCGAAAAGTAGGTCCTAAAGGTGATCCATAGATTACGCCATTTTTTTGAATATATGTTTTACCATTGAAGCTGAAAGGTGTTTTCGTGGTACATATATAAAGTAACCTTTTCAGAATATCTTCTTCTATGGACGGCGGTGGTTTTATGTCATGATGATAAACATTTTCTAATATTATGTTAATAGTTTCAGATATAGGAACATTCGTGAAAAGACTTTCAACATCCAGAGATATAATTTTGTTAGCATCGAAAGAATTAATGTTGCTAAGTTTTTCCAAAAATTCATCTGTTGATTTAACTATAAATTTTTCGTTAAGATATGGTCTCATTAGGTTCACAAGAACACCGAGGACCCACCCTTAAGGCCTATAGTAAGTATGACTGGTACCGTGACTCATGATATTTCAAAATACATAAACAACCTAATCAGACCATATCTTAACGAAAAATTTATAGTTAAATCAACAGATGAATTTTTGGAAAAACTTAGCAACATTAATTCTTTCGATGCTAACAAAATTATATCTCTGGATGTTGAAAGTCTTTTCACGAATGTTCCTATATCTGAAACTATTAACATAATATTAGAAAATGTTTATCATCATGACATAAAACCACCGCCGTCCATAGAAGAAGACATTCTGAAAAGGTTACTTTATATATGTACCACGAAAACACCTTTCAGCTTCAATGGTAAAACATATATTCAAAAAAATGGCGTATCTATGGGATCACCTTTAGGACCTACTTTCGCAGATTTCTACATGTCATCGGTAGAAAACAAAATTTTTAATGAAAACGCCCCATTTAATCCTTTCTTTTACATACGATACGTAGACGACACCTTTGTAATATTTAACGATTCAGAACATATTCAAGAGTTCAAATCCAAAATAGAATTTCTTCAGTGGTTTGAAATTTACTTTTGAAAGAACAAAAAAAAATAACTACATTAATTTTTTAGAATTGTTAATATTAAAATTAAAGAGGATGGAAAAATTTGATAGAAGTGTCTACGCTTAAATCTTACAGATAAAGGAACATTACTTGAATTTCGGCTGCTTTCAGACTCTCTAAACCTACAAAATTTGCAACCATAAAACTTTAGCTTCAATCCCGAAGGTTTAAGAAATTGTCTGATCACACCCTTTTCGACATAGAAATTAAAAGAATAACTCAGAATTTAATAAACGATAACTTCCCCCAGTATATTATAAGAAAACTATAAAGAACACTTTAAATAATTTATTTTCCAATACCATCAATGACAACGAAAACCATAAGCTCGTAGTATATTATAAAACTTGGCAATACTAGTCAGAAAAAGGAGGAAGAGAACAATTAAAATTAATTTTTAAAAGAGCATATTAAGCAAAGGACGGGAAAAGGGGGAAAAAGGGGCTTAAAATTTGAAGATTGTAGTATTAAGCCTTTGAAACTGAACTCCTGCTTCTCTACTCGTGAAGGCTTTCGGATTGTGAGAGTAGTAACGTTTGGAATTGATTTCAAGATTCTGAAAGTGGATGCAGCGCCGCTTATATCGGATATACAGAGAGAGAGAGAGAGAGAGAGAGAGAGTCGCAACATAAGTATAAGCGAGTAAAGTATTTCAACATTTTAAAGAAGAACACCACAAAAATCCCGATAACAGAATAAAAGAAAGCTTCTCCATCATCACAAGAAAAAATGATTTTTATGAATTGCGCCTAGGGGAGTCGTTGCTCTTAAGGAAACATAAACCAGTGATTAACATTAAAATATAACGCGAAATGTCCAATTTTTTGAACATCATTAAATGACAAAAAGTCAATGTAAGTTAACTTCTCCAACTCTGTAAATTTATTAATTTTATTTATTTATTTTTTGTTTAATAATCAAACTACATTATTTTATTCAAAATTGTTAAAATATTAAAAAATAAAAAAAACTCCTAAAAATTTCTGAAATCAACGGGCTAACGCTTGGTACTGTACTTTAAATTATTGTTTTATTTTATTGAAACGAATAATACTAAAAGAAAATTTCTTCTGTTGAAAGAAATATATTCAGGAGGCTTGAAAAAGCATTTTAATTACATTAAATAATAATAATAATAATAATAGTGATAAATGCTAAAAATAATAATCACTTAATAATAAATTAATAATAATAATAATAATAATAATAATAATTAATTAATAATAATAATAATAATAATAATAATAATAATTAAAAGTATAAAGCAAATTGCTTTTTTGCAAACAGATGACACATCATATTACACTGGCCAACAAATATTTTGTCCGGCAAAACATTTGAAGGTCATTTTATAGGGTAACTCGTTGCCCTGATTCCGAATACTGACCTCCGTTTTCCTAGATTGGCTCTATTTTTTGAGATACAGGGTGGTGTCACAAAAAATACATTAATAACAACAATTTATGTTAGGTTTGAACGTAATTCACAATAAAAACACGAAAGATATAATATATATAATATATAGTATATATATATATATATATATATATAATATATATATATATATATATATATATTATATATATATATATATATATATAATATATATATATAATATCCAAATGTTAATTAGTATGTAAATTAAAATGCTAATAGGCAAAAACATTCAAGTCAGACAATGAAATTCACAATGTAATGCATTACAAATCCGCTGTTCTATATGCATTGTTCTTCTGTGTGCAGCAATGTGGACAATCACGTGGAAGGCTCCAACAATAGTTCTGCCATCATGTGTGGTATCCCATCTTCCTTGGTATCTTTCTTCCACACCTTGATATCTTGATGGAACCTCTTCCCTTGTTCCTCACTATAACATCCTATTATCCGGAAACCGATCTAAGGGACTATGTAGAAAGTGAACTTTATGCTCCATATTAGCATTCAAATTTTGAATGTCTGGAAAGCATTTTCGTAACGAGTTCTACCATAGTTGGCAGATTAAATGGTTGCCCAAAAAGTGTCTGAACAACCAAAAGACAAACCTTTCCAGGCCAGATGCTCATTTATCAGTGCATGGAATTGATAAAATTGTCTACCTTGTTGTATGATTTTGGCGAGTTTTGAGGGCCGCTAGATTCCAGCTTGAGTTTCTCCATACTCAACCATGGAAAAAATCTGCAAATATATTTGGAACATTCACTATCTTTGTTCTAGGGCCCTAACAAATTGCTTCATCGGTCCTAGTTTGATGTGGAGTGGTGGGGAAAATAATTTTTCCCCTGTCAAACCAGTGGTTCGTTAATGACATTTGATGCACCTACAGTCATAATATTTTCCTTAGCAGGCCATACAACTTTTTCCCAGTTGGTCTTCTTTAGTCCTACTATCCCACAAGCATATGAAAAAGGGTACTTAGGTATATCCGCATTGCTGCCCAAGTAAGATGTTGACAATCTTCAAATCAACGCATATAGACCACTGGGGTTCATTATATCTAAGCTTCTGCAAGATCATTCTTAATATTTTCATATTCCTCTTTCAGTTTTGTTGAGTAACCTATTGGAATCGATGCATAACTTTTGCCATTGTTCAAAAAAACACACTTCAAGCTTCTCGTTAAACTATCCATGAACAATCGCCAATCTTCTGGTCGGTATTTTGGTAACCCCATTTGGAGGTAGGAGTGCAGGGATGTTCCTACAGTATACTAGGTCTTATTCTTCAATGAAATATGGAAGAAGCAGTACTACCTCTCTTGTTCGAAAAAAAGTTATTTTACATCGGCCTTTAGACAGTTCTTTTCACTTGTCTAGATGCTAAAAGCTCACTGGAATCTTGCTTGGAGAGACTTAAACTCTCGTACTAAATCATTGATTTCTTCCTGGGAGAACTGTTGCTGTGTAGAAGTACTTTCTTCATAATCACTACCACTATCTGCACGTGTGCACACAAAATCCTGGATCTTCTTCATTCAGACAATAGCTAAGGTCTGGGAGTGTAGTGAACACTGGGAAGGGGACATCGTCGGAGTGTGGTACAGGTCGCCTTGATGATTTCCAAATCCGGATACTCAAATTTACGTTTCTTGTAACGATTGATACTT
>JABUQX010034402.1:40000-50000 GCA_015478945.1 Trachelipus rathkii
TAAATAAATAAATAAATAAATAAAGATGAATTAAAGATATGCAATTAGTGCGGGCTTAATATATATTTCATAAGACTGTAAAAATTTCAGTTAGTGAATACTAAATGTAATTCAAAAGATAACTTTGAAGCACATTCAGTTAGTACAGACTTAACATATTTCTTTTTTTATGTTTTTCCTGGTGGGCAATGACCGAAGGCCTACCGTATTCCACCAGAATTGGAAAAATACCCAACCAGGTTCAATTTAAATGCTGACATTTCCTGATATACTGCTTTTGAAAGTTTGCAAGTTAAAAGAATTTGGAAAAATATAAAAAGGGAGTGTGTTTCAGAATTTACCAGTGGAGTACATGTAATATTGATCATAACTGTTAAGTATGTGGTTAGAGAGTTGTACAGAGAAAGGTTTGCCGTACGAGGTATGTGACTGGAAAGTTCAAAGGAGTAGAGATCGTTGTAATAATCATATTATATATGTAGGAGTGATGCAACAATTCAACGAAAGAAACTTGAGAGATTTTGTGAGAATGACGATGAGTGTTGATAAGAAGAAAAGTCCTAGTCTCTAGCTTTTCAATGAGAGCTGTATGGGTTGAACCTTCCAAGATGTGTGAGGAATACCCCATACAGTGGCGAGCAACAAACCTATAAATTGTAGGTAATTGAGGTGGCATAAATAAATTCTGAAGGCGTCTCAGAACACTCAACCTCTTAGCAGCTTGTTCAGAAGTAGATGTAATATGATCCTTCCAAAAAACAAAATAAATTAGAGAAGGCCCTAGAAAAAGAAGGATAGATACCAAATATGGGAGGTTTGGAAATCAAATCTTTGTGTCGTACTCAATCGAAGACTTTCGATATGTCTAGCGGCAAAGACGAAATAGTTTCCCAAAGCAAGGTTCAAACTCGAAAGCACAAGTTTTGAGAACCACAGGGGGAATACCATTACCACCTTACGCCTTCTTAGTGTTGTGATCAGAGAAAGCAGAAATAACATCTTTAGAAGAAATCACAATATTAGGCATGAATTAGTTGGAGGGGGTTTAGAAGGAGTAACAAAATAGGGATCGTCTAGGATGGAATTAGGGATGAAGGTTTGAGCAAAATGTTTAACTTTAGCATAAGGTAAAGCGGAAGTTGCACCGTCGGATTAGAAAGAGGCAAAGTTAGGGTTGGTAATTTTTGCGCAAGGTCAGAAAGAGCTGGAGGAAGAGGAACCATATAGAATTTTGGATTTTCTTTATTGCACGATTTCGAATGAAATATATATTGTATGAGTTTTTGTATTCTGAAGATAACCACGATTAATTTCTATTGCTCAGTGTTCCCTTTCGACAATTAGCATTTGGATTTTCTTTATTGCACGATTTCGAATGAAATATATATTGTATGAGTTTTTGTATTCTGAAGAAAACCACGATAATTTCTATTGTCAGTGTCCCTTTCGACAAATAGCATGAGAATAAGCAGAGTTAAACAAGGTTGGTTAATAAATAAAGGAAAATAATATGGAATGTACACTCTTAATACCAAGGAGATCACCTCGGTTATGCGTTCTGCACGCTGCGAGGGATATCTCCTTCAGTCAGAAGCTGTAGTAATTCCGTTGAAAGTCAAAGAAGTGCGACCACAAGCCTGGCCAATTTGCAGCACCGAAGTGGTAAATACCTTTGTCTTTATTATCTTTCCTGCTGAGAACTTCTTGATAGAACAGGATACAAAGATAAGAAGATGGTAGAAGTAACTCGGAGGGAAAAAGAATTTAACAGAAAATAGAGGAAAATTGGAAGCTAAGAAAAGGTCATACGAGTAGCGAGCCTCGCCGATTTAGTTCAGAATCAGAATATATAAATAGATCAATACCAATTAACTGTTGTCACTGAACAGGAATGTGTCTTATATTCAATGCATCCATAAGACAATCAATGTCCTCGCAGTATCGCAGTAAATAAATAAAAATGTTTTAGTGTCAAAAGAAAATATCTTAAAATATAAATGTTAACCTTCGACGTTTAGAAAACGGGTTACTTATGTATGACGCTATAAAAATAACAGTCATGTAAGCGCTAATGTTGCATAATGCTTAGCTAAACAATGTATTAAGAAAGATAGTTACAAATGAATAAATAAAGTGTCTCTATAATTAATATTCTGTATATGTGTACACACGTGTGTGTAAGGGTGTGTTTGTGTGTGTGTTTGTGTGCTAGGTTAATATGTTAAGCCAGGTCAGGTTTGGTTAGGCTAAGTTAGACAATGTATTAAGAAAGATAGGTTAAAAGAAAGATTGTCAGAGAGCTATATGGAGAGTGACCTTATAATTAATAAGCTAGATTTGTCAGGTTGGTTTGTTGAGGCAGGTTAGGTCAGGATAGACTAGGATAGACAATGTATTAAGAAAGGAAGGTAGATGGTTGCTATAGTGTTCACCTAAGTAATTATATATATATTAGCTATATTTCCAATCAAAAGTTCATTTTATGGGTGAGGCAACATTTTCGGGGTTCGGCCCCACCTCATGTGGGGCCTATCGGTTCTTATTCCTAATGGAATCATTCTTCATCATTCCTCCATCTTCCTCTGCTAAGTACTCTGTACGTTTGTTCTTTTTTATCTGGGAGCCCTCCAGGAGGTGCTCAAACACCCTCTAGGAACTTGAATTCCTCAAAATCGGGTTCTACGGGTTCATAAACATATAAAATGAGACCTTTCTTATCCAACTATATGTTATTTCAAGGTTCGGCTCCAGCTCTTCCGGAACCGGCTCAGGCTCAATGCCCCAACTCATGAGTAGACTCAGTCTCCGAGTTCTTCTGATTCCTCCTGGAATCTTCCGTTTTCTTTTCTTTGATGAGCACCCTTTTTTCTTTTGGGACCCCCTCCCATACTCGGACACTCCATACGAACTTGAAACCCTCAAAATCGGATTCTATGGGTTCATAAACATATAAAATGATACTTTACTTGATCTACAATATACTTACTTCAAGATTCGGCTCCGACTCCGACTCAGTGATTCGGCTTATGAGCCTACTTCGTCTCCTACTCCTGTTGACAGCTTATTTTTGACTTATTTTCCTAGTAGATGTAGCCATAACGAACTTTGGGGCCCAGTATCTCCCTCCGGTAGGGTGCAGAGGCATGAAGCCTCGTCTCCGACGAGGTGACACCACCATTGATAGGGGTACCAAGTTGGGGGATACAATGACTATAACTCCCTAAATTGAGGGGAAATAAAGAATTGGCAGGGCTTGTCGGCATAATCCTTTCATTACTACAATCGATTAAAAGTTAAATAAAACTATCGAATTTCTCTGGATTATATTTTTCAACGTATTAAGAAGCCATTTTGAGCACGTAGAAAGATTATTAAAAATATCGATTTGGGGATAAAAGGACACAATAAACCTATTGGAATCATCAGAAATGATCCACCGGTTATTTGAAACCTTCAAGGAACCATATAAAGCTTTTGAGGGGCTAAACCCTCTAAGTTCAGACTTCAAAACTCCGAAAACGGTCTAACCGACCTTAGAAACCCTAACATTGACACATCAAGTGTCAAAAACCAGATGTTGCAAAATGTTGCAAATGTTGCAAGGCAACTTTCGGTCGCAACTTCCGGCTGGCATTTTGGCTGTCAATCGTGCTCTTCTTACTACTAAAGTGGCCTCAGGAAGCTGTTTGTTTTTTCAGTTTCGGTAAATTTTTTCTTCCAAACATTACTCCAATTATCTAAGGGTATTTCGCCCTTGTATAGAGTACTTTTGTTACATTTGAGGTTGACCCCGATTCCATCCTTCTTTTGGATTGAGTTTAGTCTAAGAATAGAAAGATAATAAATTGTTCCCTTCTTTCAAACTGTTATGACCCACTATGTCTGCAATGTTCTACAGATACTACAATGGTAAATGCTCGAGCAAACTGTTCTCTTGCATTCCATCACCACTGCGCTACCCTAGTAACACTTAACACATTAACACAGTAACACACGTAAATTTTGGGTGAGTATTGAATATTCCAGGGTTGTTCGTTTTCATGCCTCCTTCTTTCCAGTCACTTCTGTTATGTAGAACTCCCTGCCATCTCCTGCTTTCCTTCTGTATTTAATCTTCCTCTCATTTTTTCTTTCATTTTTATTTTATAATCCTTTCCCCACTTTGAAAAACCCTCCCTGTGTGGTGTGGTTACCTATAAAAAAAAATAAATAAATAAATAAACAAATAAATAAATACCAAAAAATAGTTGAGAATAAAATTGATTCTGATTTGACCTAATTTGAGTATACTAATCTAGATTGTCGTATGTAGCTTTTTTTCAGGCGTTTTGTATTTGAAACTTATAAGTATATTAACGTATCAGTGAATTAATGAGATTCATCTTCGTATTTACGTAGTAAAAAACTTGTCTTTCAAAGAAATTTTCCCTTATTCAATGATATTACAAATGTGAAGCTACTTAAGATTAAAAATACGTACCTTTTTTGCATCCATACTTTTGTTCTTTAAATATTTTAATTCAGTAATAATGGATTCAATTATAAATTTTTCTCTACACCTGAAAGTTAAAAGTTTTAAAATATAGTTTAATATTAGTTGTGCCCTTGCCAAGACCAACTTTTGGATGACCTTGGTTCACGAGCACTTAATGAAATTATAGATTAATGATTTTTTTCTCATATTATGCCTAACATTATAGTATGTAATAATGGGTAGGCTAGCCAGCCTAGATTACTATCAGCTATGGCCTGCAACACAACGGTTACAAGTCTTACAATTGTAAGAAATGTTTTAACACATATATTTTCTGTAACACAAGAATACAACTTGTAAATTGTAGTTCCAAGTGTAATAATCATCACGACACTTGTAAACTCTTTCCGTAGCACAAATATTTTAAGTTGTGTTACAGTAGAGACATCGAAGTCAACAATTGTTAACATATTTTCACAACTCTAAGACAACGGGTAGAACTTTCTTGTGTTTTGGGGACATTGTGTTTTTTTTTATTTCTTTGATATTTTTTATTTTTATTTTTCAACAACTATTTTAATACTTAGGCAAATTTAGGTAGCTATTTTAAAACTCAATTTGGTGATAGAGTCCTCTCTCCTTATACATATATTATATGTTGGAGCATATACATAAGTTGCTGCTATTGGCTATTATTGGATAAGATCTCAACTGGATGGCTCTGATGATATTGTTATATATGGCTACATAGTTGCTACATATGCTAAAGCTGCTGTGCCTTGGTTGAAGCATAGTTAGTGAAAGATGTTGCTATATATATATATACAGTTATATACAGCAGCATATATATATATATATATATATATATATAGTATAGTATATATATATATATAAGTATAAGTTATATATATATATATATATATATATATATATATACATGGTGGAAAAAAAGTATTTTTTTAAAAAAATAAATAAATGTGATTTCTGTCAAAACGAAAGAAACCATGGTTTTATTGTTTATTATTTTTCACCTTCAAAATCACTATTAAATATTTTTTTTATTGTAGTGTTTCTACAAACATCTATTTAGTTTTCTTACCGACATTTCCTTGAGCAAAAATATTTTATATTATTAACCCCCGTGCCAACAATTTAATTTTAAACACACATTTTTACTCTCCTCAGAAATATATTTTGATCATTTTAATCATATATACAGTATAGTGCTGGAAGATGTTGGTAAATAGAAAGTTATGTTGTTGTTATTAGAGTATATAAGCATATATATTAAGTTGGTTATATATATATATTATATATATATATATATATATATTATATATGTATTTGATATTTATATATATATATATATAGGTATATATATATATGAAATATATATTATATGTTATATAGTAATTGCTACTGCATATATATATTATTGTTATATATTATTATTATTATATATTATAGTTATTATTATATATTATTACATATTATAACATACACACATAGTCTAGTTATATTATTACAGTGTTATATTTACATATATACATATTATTATATTATATATTATTGGTTATATTATATTATACATTATAAGGTTATTATTGTTATTATTACATATATTATTGATGTGATTTCATTGCGATTCCATCCTAGTCGCTTTGGAACTAACAGCATCGCATGGATAACTTGATTTGAGCCAGTATCCCTTAAAAACTGGAGGCCCGATAATCACCAACTTCCCCCTGAACTGCACAATTCTTCTTATGGGCTTCTCATCCCGTACACCTTCTTCCATCAACATCATATACCAACACAACCCAGGCAAAGTTCTTCTTCCTTCCCTGAAAATCTAGGCGGGAGGGCACTGCAAGCTTGACTCACTAAACTGAATTGTTAGATTTTAGCCTTCTTCCAACTGACTTAGCATCCAGAGGCATCCTTCCTGCACTTTGTGCTTATGATAGGAAATGTTATTTCTTATTATCTGGGCGGTTACTATAAGGAGACGCAGAATGGTGAAGATATCCCTCTAGTGATCCTCAAAACTTGTGCTACTGAACTTGCAACCCCTGCACCCCTGCCTTGGAAACCTGTTTTATCACTGCCTATAAACATCAACCTTCCTCCTGCAGAAAAAGAATGCATTCATTCACCAGTCTGAAAAAACGGGATTCAGATAAAGAATCCAAATATCCATTTACCCTCAGTTCTCCCTAAAGCTTTCGAAGATCTAAGATATGAACATAGTCAAGTTAATCACTTAGTATAATTTATAAATCCCAATAATGATGTGGACACTAACCAATATTGGAATGCAGACACTAATATATATATATATATATAACAGTTATATATATATATATATATATATATATATATATATATATATATATATAGTAAGAATAAGATATATATATATATATATATATATTGGAGTTATATATATATAGTATATATATATATATATATATATATATATATATATATATAAATGAATTACCGTTGCGAAAGCTTCTAAAGCATTAATTTCCAAAATTAATATACCTATGAGAAAGTATTTTTCTCTTTATGCTTTAAATATATAAAGAATATTCTTTTTCTTAAGGTTCATTTTAATACTTCATCTAATGAAACCGCTTATATGAGAAACCACATCACTTAATCAATTGAATAATTTTTAGGTAAAGGTTTGTATAGTAAAACTATGTCTTGAATTTCTAAAAATTTTAAGGGGATGGAATAAGCCATGTCAAGCACAAAGGGCAGAAAGGTGAAAAGGGAAGAGGGCAAAAGAGAGGTAAAGAGAGGAAAAGAGGCGTGTCGAGGGAGATAAGGTAAAAATGGTGTGTAAAACGGAAGAGGATTAAAAGAACACAATGGGTTAAAGAGATTAGCTAAGGGACCATGGGACCAAGGAGGATAAATTAGGGGTTAAAAGGTATTAATGTGTGGATTTAAGGTAACTTAAGAGCGTAACAAGGAAGCTTAGCCTGCCTTGCAATTTTGCTAGAAAGCCTAGCACTATGGTATTGGAGAGTGACATTGGCACTTGCAACCGCCAATATGGATCCCCTACTACTATCATAATGTTATTATTATTATTATTATTATTATTATTATTATTATTATTATTATTATTATTATTATTATTATTATTATTATTATTATTATTATTATTATTATTATTATTATTATTATTATTATTACTATAATAAAAGAAAGTAAAATTGCTTATAAAATCATTTATGGCTTGCATATTGGAATTACTCAAGTTCATAAAACAGATTCAAATCTTCAAAAAAACATAAACAGTGGTTATGTTCCCCCCCCCTCCTTACTCCTCTCTTCCTTGTCCCTCTCCACCTCCTTCCACTCTTCACTCCTCCCTCCCCTCTGTGGAGATACTTCCGCAAGTATTTAATTCTCTGATAATTCTTAAATACGAAAACAATGGCATTGTTATCGTTAAAACCGTAATAATAATAATTAATAATAATAATAATAATAATAATAATAATAATAATAATAATAAATAATAATAAATAATAATAATAATAATAATAATAATAATAATAATAATAATAATAATAATAATAATAATAATAATAATAATAATAATAATAATAATAATAATAATAATAATAATAATAATAATAATAATAATAATAATAATAATAATAATAAATAATAATAATAATAATAATAAATAATATTAATAATAATGATAATGATAATGATAATGATAATGATGATAATAATAATAATATTAATAATAATAATAATAATAATAATAATAATAATAATAATAATAATAATAATAATAAAAATAATAATAATAATAATAATAATAATAATAATAATAATAATAATAATAATAATAATAATAATAATAATAATAATAATAATAATAATAATAATAATAATAATAATAATAATAATAATAATAATAATAATAATAACAATAATAATGAGGACTAGACCAAATTGTCGACAGGGGAAATGATCGACACGCCATTTTTAGAATTTTCAGAAGGTGTCCAAAGCGTCGACAGGATTTTGGTCGACAGGATTTTGGTCGACAACATTTTCTCATAATGTGTCCAAATCATCGACACATTAAATCGTAATCGATTAGAATTCTAGGCAACGATTAATCTATGCCAAATCCCATATATTGTTACTGGCTATACATATATTGCTGCTGTTGGTTGCTGGTTATGCAAAGATACTACTATATGGTTATGCTGTTACATAGCAAGTACAAAGGAAGAATATATATATATAGCAGTTACAGCAGCAGCTATATATATATATATATGCTATATATATATATATATATATATATTGTTATATTATTAGTTACATATTATTATTACATATATTGGGTTAAGCAAGCCTTAAAGGGATTATTAACGGCAAAATAGAGGGCCTCGGAGCCGACGGACAGCAGGACAATTTCCAGGCCCCGTAGGGGGAGGGGCTGAGGAACCCCTGCGACACCCAAATACCAAAGAGCGGAGGTTCCGGAGACCCTCCCAAGAGGAAGGGAAATAGTCCAACCCTGCCGTTCCCCGGAAGGCCGAGAGACCCCGACTACTGCCATCTCTGCCGTTTACCCTTGGGGTATTCTTTAGCTTAAATAAAAAAGAAGGAAAAAAAATACTTCATGTCAATATGATATATCGATAGTAATATATCTCTCATAATCGATATAGTAAAAAAAATTATATTGTGCAAATGGTCGACACATTTTTTAATAAAATGTCCATATCGTCGGGAGGATTTGGGTCGACAGGATTTTGGTCGACAACTTTTTGTCGACTATTTGATCTGTTGACCATTTTACCTGTCGACAATTTGGCCCTAGCTTCATAATAATAACAGTCTTAAAAAATATCGGATGCAATAATTTATATTTTTATTGAAAGAAGATTTGAAGTAACTTGGTCTTGGATTTGGATTCGTGCTTCGATTCGGAATAAAATCGGGACTCAAACTCAAAAATTGATGGTACAACTTCGCACACACGCACACACACTAATATTGCACAACAATAATAATATTGGTATATTATATATAAGTTGGTATATATACAGCAGAAGAAGAAGTATATGCCATATATATATATACAGATAGGCATAAGCAATGTACGTTAAGGCTATATATATATACAAGGCAGTATTGCATAGCGGCAGCAGCGGCATAGCTGCAGCCGCCGGCCTAAGGCAGCAGCAAAGAAGCAGGGACGGCCTGGGCTTTGATATATATATATTTGTTAACTGATTCCCTTCACTAAGGCTGCTATATATATATATATATATATATAATAGTTAAGGTTATTATATATATATATATATATATTTATAAACTTTTTAATGCATTAACCGCATAATTATCTGTAATCTTTACATTTTAGATGACCCTAAGTGGGTTTGAACCCTTACCCTTAAGAGAGTAAGGCATGGCCCATGGTAAGACATCTATCCTCCGTGATCCTCGCAGCTCACAATTCGGGTCACAAAG
>JABUQX010034403.1:0-10000 GCA_015478945.1 Trachelipus rathkii
GAGAGAGATAAGCGGAGGACATGGGAAAGAAACTATAGACACAAAATTGGTTTTTTGATGTCTATTAAGATAAGAACCTTCTATAATTCTCCATTGATAAGATAGAATTTACTGGTGAAATATTAACAATGATTTCACTTTCATGTTTTCCAATGCCTTCAAATAGTATCCCTTCTAAATCCTAAAGATTTTTAAATGACTATTCTCATTGAAATATAAATAGCAAATTAGCCTCCTAACATAGAATAATACATTTCATAAGTTATCTGGTTTGCTTCAATTCTGAATGCTTATTTTTAACAGAATGTTCTTGAATGTATTCTCTATTATCGCTTGTGATTTGCATAAAGCTGCCTGTTGGAAATAACTATTATGCAAAATTTTAACTGTTATCCTTATATGAAATTTTATTATTTGATTCATTCAATATCTTGGTATTAAATTCATACCGTATTTAAGATTGTTAAGTAACGCTCATTCTATCGGTTTCAAACCCCTTTTCTAATTTTAAAGAAGGGAAAATCTACTATTTGCACAATCAGATGTATTACCTAGATATACATACAATGCTCACTTTATTATTCAGAGAAATAAAGGTTATTGATAAAGAATTTTAATACTCATCTTGCTATGCGAAATATATTAATGGCTTGATACAGTTCATTCCTTAATAGCTTGTAATCATTAAAAATACATTTGTAAGTTACCGATTGGAATTGTCTGAAGGAAGTTAGATAATTTATGTTTATTAACAAGCTCATTATGGATCTGCAGGTAAAAATTTAAATTCGCGCGTGACCTGATATCTATCAGGCATACGCACCCCCTCTCCACACAGTTTTCGAGGAGTACTCTCCAAACTCCGATTCTTCTTGGTGTATCTTACTTCTCTGACGTAATTCTAAGTTTAATTCATACCAAGCAATTTTATATCATCATACTACTTGGTTTCGACCCAATAAACATTCTCATCAATTTCTACCTCACCTTACATTCGATTTAGCAGTACGTTCACTCGTATCCTAAAAACGCTTTACGTTTGAATATTCATTCTTCATTATATTTATTATAGTCCATGTACGAGAACTTCTCCAGAGGATTTTTCAAGGTAGAAGTTTTCTAGACATTCAGTAGCGATGTATTGGGTTTTATCAATAATTAAAATTATTAAGCATGCAATTTTAACTGTTGCAGTACCTAATTTCAAAATCATCACTCTTCAAGTGCATTTTATACCGAATGCGATTGTCATATTTATTAGGATAAATAAAATTATTTCATCATTATTTTCTCCAGCTATTTTTCCTAACTTTGTAAAATTAATATTTAGGAGAGCTAGGTGATGTCGCCCTGATATTCTTCAATGGCCTAAGGAACGTTACGACGTGAAGTAGAGCTGGTTAGTGTTGGTTGAAGTTTGAAAAGTATTTCTTTTGATGGCAATCAGTTTATATCCTTAATTTCGGGGTTCAATTAATGGGTTGATAGTAGAAATTTAGATATGTTTCCTTGATAGATTATTATGTTTTCACTCTACATTTTCGTTTTAAGGAATCTTTTCCTACGAAGCTTCTCTTCTAACTCCATTTGAGCTAAATCAGTATTTTCTTTAATATTTAACATTAACAAGTTAATCTTAGAAGAAAAAAAGAAACAATCAAACACTTCTAAACATCTTAAGCATAAAACAATTTAGCATTAAACATTACTAAACATAGCTAATATCTTTATGAATTACGATAATCCTATTGTAACAGAACTTTAAACATTTGATGTTCGATGTATTAGCATGTTAGATGTAAGAATGTTTATGATGTTTTTAATGTTTGATGTTTCCAGATTAAAGTCTCATTTTCATTTATTCCATCCAGATGTTGTATTGTATCCTTTCCATTTAACGATCTATTTTTCTCTTGTATTCTTTTTAAAATTATGTTTTCAACCTCGTATAATTCTTTTTCATTTTTCACATTTCTTGTTCATAAAAACTCCATATATCTCTTCATCCACTCTATGGTCTCTTTAATTTCTATAAGTTCATAGGATTCTGTTTTCACTAGCTATCAAGATATAATAAATATATTCTTTGTACAATGTTTGGAAGATATGATTTTATAAAATCTTTATAATTTTTTGCTAGATTTTATTACATATTACCAAGTTTAAATTTTGGTTTCCTAAGTTTAAACTTAGTAGGGAGGAAATAAATTTTCATACACCAAACTTTACTATTCTTCTCCAGAGATCCTTGTTCAGGAGTCATATTCTCACATCTTCCTGAGGTATCTTGTATTATTATTTTTTACTAAAATTAGGGAGAATTTGATGCATTTTCTTCGTTTTGTTTTCCAGAATTCTATATTTCTACATTTTAGATTTTAAAGTTCTGTAAAATCTTTCTACTTGTGGCTTCGTTTCATTATCTGTAGCGAACCAATGATACATTCTATGTTTTTAAATAGGCTCTGAGTGGTTTATTTAATGAATTCGAGTCTTTATGTCCGTATGATATTTTTCTAGGGAATTTCTTTCCTTACATACTATGGGAATGCACATTGCGTATACCCTCATATTTCAGTTTTACTTTTTAATCACCAGGCTCATTGTAGCCCAAGGGTATTTACTGAATATATCTATAATGTTAATATGTAAATTTTATATTTTTATTCTTGAGATTTAATATTCTTTTGCATGTCTTAGCTAAATCTCAGCTTGGCACTTTGATCATTCAACATGGGAGACATCATCATACTCTTGAAAATTTATTATGCTTATCGTTTATAATGCAATGTGTAAACATTTTGGAAGCGACTTAACCATCTCTTTAAGTAGTTTAGGAAGATACATTACCACTTTATTCTGTACTAGTCGTTGATTCCCTGAGTATCCAGATTTTTAGAAATTATAATATAATTCTCCATTTTTCAAGAGCCACGGATTCTCGGCGAAGCGTTCTTTACCGCCGTTTTTTGATGGTAAACCAATTCCGAATCATTATCTAATTCCATAACTTCCTGTGACTAATCTCGCGTCCTTTTCTACTGTCTCATGGTTCATTAGGATCGCTTTAACGCAATTTCACTTATCGCTTGTTTTTTGCTAATAAATACATCCTGCCGCATTTCTCTCCTTCGCATTTTTTTATGTTTTAATAATTTTATATCAAATGTTGTTTACAGGCCTTATCTAAACTGTTAACACCATTATAGTCTGTCTTTAATCTTTTTTGAACTTTCGTACCTGGACCACAATATGAATATTTTCCTATTTTACTAAACAATCCGTATTCAATATTTTCCGATGGAAAATTATTAGGTAAATTCTAATGCATTTCTGGTATATACGGAAGTTTCTTCACGCTGAATTTGCACAACTTCTTAAGTATATTCAGTAATTTTACATTTCAGAGGTTTATAGTAGTATAATATATCTTTTTTGAGTTTTCAAGGGTTAACTTTATTGAATTTTCTCAAAGAAATTTTCTTTATGTAATTTTCGAGTTGTATTGTAAATATACAATTTATTTAAGAGGAAAACTTTTAGCGTACTATATGAACTTATAACAATTAGCTTAGAATATTTGCTCCTCCTCGCTTGGTGGTAATATTTTTATGTTATCTACAATGTAACCAGAATGGTTCTTTCCAAGCAGTTGTTCTACAGATAATCTCCGAAATTCTTCCACACGTTACAAGTCTTTTGAAAATGAAGATGCATGTGAAAATGACCAATTAACATCAGATCTTCTTATCAGGCAACTTGAGGAAAGCAATACTAAACAGTCATTAGCAATTCAGGAATCGTATATAGTTTGACGAGGAAGTTTAAAAATAAGTATTTGGGCAAGCTAATATAGAATAGGAGGCTTGTGATTCACATTATGTCCCTGTCCTGCTCGGTCATAATAACTCGTTCACGCTTTACCTTTGATTTGAATCATTCAATTATATCATCAAATACATATAATTTTTCTTCTTGTTGTTAACCTTCTTTGGGTCCATGTAATTTCGGAAGAAATCTCAATAATATTCCACCTTATATTTTTGATTTTTTATGCTTTTTAGGTAGATTTCTAATAAAGGAATCAATATCACCCCCTCCTTTCTCCAACTATGTTTACACTCTCGGTTTCCAGTAACCTATGCAAATCCTGATTTGTCAAATGACTTACTTGTTGGTGTAAAGACTGTTTCCAAAAAAGAATAAATTTATTATAGATCTAACACGTATATCCATAAGTAACATCCTTAGTAGTAAATTCGTTGATTACGGCTCCAGGATCTCAATAATTAGAATTCTACAGTTAGGAAATGGTAATAAGAAATGATGTTCTTCATTATTTTTGCTCTTCTCATGCATTTCCCAATGAATAGAATTGTTTTTCCATTATTTATTATAAAGAAAAACTAATTGTATTCATTCTGAAATTTTTATTGAAACACCCGCCCCCTTCAAATTCATATGTTTCTATGTATAAAATAATATTAGTGATGACCCTCAAAGGACACCCTGAAACGGGGGGCATTACAAATTTATTTCGTTTTATACTTATAGTTTGTCGTTTCTTTTAACTTTTTTTTATAATATATACGAATAAAATAATCCGTAAATAAGTTTTAAACTACTAAGTTGTTGTAATTTGTTCTTTAGAAAAAATGTTCTTTCTCTACAAACTAGCCGCCTATATATACAAGAATCCTGCCGACGCCTTAAGGCGGGGCAGAATCTCACCATCTTAGAAATGAAGCGATTCTTTAAATTATATTAGACACGTCTTGGTCACTTTTCCTATTTAAAAAACAATTTCTTTCTCAACAATATAATTAAAAAGAAGGTCGAAATGACATAAAGGCATATCTTTCGATTTCGACCTCTTGAAAGGAAGCGTTTTAAAATTAAATCTTATAAGTTACTTGGTATTCCTCCTTTTCTTTTTTCAAAGTTTCTTTTCACAATATATATAATAAAGAAAGTCCTCAGCGTTGCCTTCGCAAACGCAGGAATCACTCTTGGAAAGTGTTTTCTCTATCAAATTTTTTTCTATCACCTCATACACACATACTACTGACAAATGATCCTGCATATGCCTTTAGAGCTTATGCAGGATTCATCGCTCATGAAAGCAAGTTTTTTTAAAATTATACTATAGTTTTCCATGTTTTTTTAAAAAAATTTATAAACATAGATTTCAAACTGCGTTATACATCTACTCTCCGCCCGGAAACTCAGTCGTATCTCATCTACTCAAGTTTTTTTTTTTAAATTATACTATAGTTTATGTTTTTTTATAATATAATATAAAAAGAAATCCGGCCATGCCTTTAGGCATGGCCGGAATCATCTCATCTCATCTCATCAAGTTTTTTTTTTAAATTATATTATAGTTTATGTTTTTTTATTAATATATAATATTAGAAAAGAAATCGCGGCGGAGCTAAGGCTCCCGCCGGAATCATCCTCTATCTCATAAGTTTTTTCTAAAATATATATATTTTTCGTTTTGTTTTTTTTAATTATTTTATATAAACAATAATGTTTTTTTTTTAATGTCTCGCGCCTGCCTAAGGCTTCTCCCCCCTTGCAAATCGTTTAAAAAACTTATATATATTTTAAATTATTTTTATAAACAATATGTTTTTTTTTAATGTACTCGTGCCCTGCCTTAAGGCAGGGCGCACACTCATATCGTTTAAAAAAATCTTATATATTTTTTAAATTTATTTTTATAAACATACTTTTTTTTGAATGTACTCGCGCCTATCCTTAAGGATAGGCGAGTCAAACTACTCATACGCTTTAAAAAAACTTATATATTTTTTAAATTATTCTTTATAAACAGATACATCTTTTTTTTTTTTTTTTTATTTATAATCAATGTAATCTTTACATTAACGTACTTTTAAGTGCTGGTCCTAGAGGCCTCCCAGCGCTTAAAGCTTATTTTTATATAAATAAATATACTATATGTATATACTATATATATATATATATATCCTACTATATTATTATATATATACCTTATCTTATATAATAATATACTATTAATATATATATATATATAAAATATCTATATATATAAAGTATATATATATATATATCATATATTATACTATATATATACTATATATATACTATATATAAACTATTATAGTTTTTAATATATAAAATTTAAATTTTTATTTTTTTTTTTTAATCAAATGTAACTTTCATTTAACGTACGTAGACAAACGCTAAGCTTATTTTTTTTCTTAAAGCCTAACTAAACTACTGTACAACTAATCCATGCATAATATTTTTTTAAATTGTTTTTTTTTCTTAAAGCCTAAACTTATATACTTCGAAGAAAACAATTGCAATATTTTGTTATATTTTTTGTTTTTTCTTAAACCTAAGCTTAAAATTTACATTGAGGAAGATGTTGGCGCCTCTGCTAACATTATTATATATGTCTAAATGCTAATTGTGTTATATATTGTTTTTCTAATACTATATCGTTTAATCATCATTCTCGATAATGCCTTCATTATTGGACTTGTGTAGTATATACAATCATGTTTTTTACTTCGTATTAAATTTAGTTTCCTTATAATAGAGTTTCTTCTTCCATAAAAGTTAATACTTTTTTATAGTCATCAATGTTAAGTCGTTTGATTGATAACGCTTTCTTTTATCCTTCGCTTTTTTTAATTTCTTTATTTTCTAATGTTTTATAAGCATATAATTTTGCTCTTAACGTCCTACAAATTACTGTGTATCGTCTTTTCTAGCTGTTTCATCGTTTCCATTATTAACTCCAATACGATTTTTATTTTTTTCTGAATATAATTATACTCTTTTTTACCCAGATGTATCGAACCAGTTTTATATTCCTTTTCATATCCTTATATATATATATATATATATTTAATAGCATAATTAGCATAATGAAATCTGTATCTGTAAACAATAATTTTGCTTTATCATTCATATTTATTTTTTATATGATCTGTAATCGAAAGTCATACTCAGATTAAGTTTTACTTAACCTAAAATAGACATTCCTATCTAGATAGGTTTATCAAATCTAGTTTAGTTTTTCATATGACTAAGCTATATAAAATTTTATGAGAATTTTAAACGAATTCAAAATTTTGGATTTTATTTTACTAATATTTTGAGCGTTGCTCTTCCATCTTTTAAGCTAATCGTACATTACAACTCTAATTTCTTATGTTTCCATCTGTTTGTACCAACACCGCGTTGTTCAATATAATTATAGAAATCTTTTTCAAATGTTCACTCTCTCGCTTGCGGCTCTTTCTCTTTCTCGTGTTGAAGGAATATGTATGATTTCACCAAGTTGCTTGATCCAATTCTGGACATATTCTGATGTATTGTTCGTTAGTTTCAAGTGCCTAATTCAAGACACTGTTTTAAAGTTTTTCGTATGGTTGATCGACTATACTTTGATTCGTTTATATATTCAAGTTTTGGGAACTAATTTTTGAAACTTAGGCTAGACGTTCATCATTTTCTGCTGCGGTAAGCGGGTAATCGTTGATGGTAAATTGTGTAGCTTCTTTATGGAATATTGCCAATCAACATTCTAAATAGTAAATCCTTTTATATGGATTCATACCACTGATGTCTAGAAAGCATCAAAATCGTTAATGTTTTTCTCACCGATAGAATTAAAATATACTCGTAGCGCACACATACTCCGAGACAATTGCCAAACCATAACAAATTTATACATAGCATCTAAATAGTGAATATAGACTATGCGGTTTATAATCTTTTATATAAATTTCTTGAATGTATGAGATTATTAGACTTCGCATATTAATGTGTTATAGTACTCGATTCTACTGCCTCTAATCCCTTTTCATATCATAACAACAATATCCGGATCTTTTTAATAAATCTAATTTTTACTTCTCGTTTCTTTTAATAATGTGGCATCCAAGATAACACTGAGAGTTGTAAATATAACGTGCTGGATCTAATTTAATAAGTATCTAAACAAGTTTTCTACAATTTTCAAACCATCCCGCTAATAATAATGTTATCAGTTGTAAGCTATACCCGCATATGGTAGTCTTTAGATGTTTGTTTATATCAATTACATTTTGGTCAGATAGTGCTGTGCATGTTTTGTAGTCTCTATGTTTGTTAGTTATCTTCATTATTCCCGCAAGCGAATAATTTATAAAATTTCAACTCTTTTTTTAGCGCCAAATTTTTCATGAAATTACTTTCCTAGCTATACCAGTCGCTCATCCATGCTCAGTTGATATGGATCGATATCTACCATGTTACGTTTTAGTAGGCTGAAGACGTCGCGTCTCTCAACTTGATAATATATATGTGTGAAAAATGGGTTCTTTAAATTTTAGCCATTATTTTCCTATTAATTTAGCTAGAGGTGAAGACATAAATCTGAAACTATCGAGGAATCGAGAATCTATGTTATTATTTTTTCATGACTTTTTATTCCCTCTGAATCTTATGATATAAGTATCATCCGTTTTTTGAGGATTGCTTTTAATTCACAACCTCGGTATGTCCAAATTTCTATTATTAACGAATAGTTTTATCCTGAATTCCTTTGATCAGCTGGTCCAACTCCCTACTCGCATCCATGATCGTCTTGAAGATGAACCCTACATTCTAGATCTTTTCTTAATTCCAATCATTCTCCTTATCCTGTTAAACTCTTTCCTCCTCTGGTTTCCTCCAATCACCTTCATTTCTCTATATCCTCTTTTATCTCTTCAAGTTTTCCGTAGGAATGAACCCCGCATACGGTGAAGAAACGTCTTCGACGCTTTACTGCCGGAAACTGGTCGGAGCTAACGGTCGTATTTCTTGGACTTCCCATGGAATGACTACTGCTTCCGTTGGAGGGGGTCCCTTGATGTGCAGAGCTCGTAATCAAGTAAGATTCTCTCTGGCATGGAAGCCTACATTCTATATTCATTCCCTTTGGCTATATCTAACAAACCTTGATTCAACCCTGCTTGTTTTCGTGTTATTAGCCGCAAGGACTTTCCTTCAGGCTTTATGGTCTTCTTCAAACTACAGAAACTTCTGAAACTTGTATTTCATCCTGAAATCGTGCAAAATTTATTCTTCGTAACATAAAAACTATCTTCCTCCTGTAGAAAATTCAAATAATCTTTCTGCCTCCTCTTCCTTTCTAGCATTTTTGCAAAGTTGTCAATTTCTAAACTTTGCCTCTTCCTCTTCCCCTCCTCTAGTACCTTCCGATGTCCAATTTGCCAGTTATGTCTTCTTCTAAAGCTGAACTTTTCACTCAGACATTTGCCTCCATTACACTTTAAACGATTCCGGAGCTATTCTAACTCATACACCCCCTTAACTCATTTGGTTAACTATATAAATGGATGAAAGTCCCGGAATGAGAATCACCTTATTGCATTTTAATCAGATAAATCGAGATTTGCTCAGTCAGATCCTAACAACTTGGCTTGGTTATATTAAATACAAATTGGAGTATTAATGATAGCAAATAACTTGTTAGCAAACATTTAATAACTAAGTGTTAAAAAGAAATTGTATGTACCCAAAATAGGTCAAAGAAAACATAAAAGATAAATTTATGAGATCTATGCTAAAAGATTTTAAGTAAATGTTTGTATAAAAAAAACTCGTTACTAAAGGCTTATATATAGAAAAGATATAGCATAGATTTTAGTTTTATTCTTCATGCTTGGCAACTTTTCGTTATAAAATAATGGAATTTCTATATATATATATATATATATATATATATATATATAATATTATATATATATATAATATATATATATATATAATATATATATATATATATATAATATAAATATATAATATATATTATATATATAATATAATAGGTGAAGGTGGGGTTTAAACGGAAAAAAATCTCCGCGAGCCGAACAAAAACTTGTACGATAATTTCTTTACGGAAACGGAAAATATGGTAGCTACCTTTACCATATATATATATAATATATAT
>JABUQX010034403.1:17500-21474 GCA_015478945.1 Trachelipus rathkii
AAGGGCTTAGCAAGCGCGGTCGCTCCAGTTCAAGGGAGAGTGAGTCTCGCAAGCGTCAGATGTCTCTGGATGAGAGCTTCAGGTCAAAGTTCAGCCAGCAGAGAGCAAGACAAGGTTACACCAGGTGAAAAAATTCAGAAACATAATATTAGTTATTTTAATTGAACTCAATTTTTTTTAAATAGGTATATGAGCGACTTAGCGTCTTCACGTTTTAAAAATATTTTTATTAAAAATTTAAAATATATTGATTTATTAACTTAATTACTTTTTCATCATTAGGTGGTTCATTCATTCAATGATGCCACTGGATTTAGCTGATGATCCTTACACGAAGGAGATGTTTTACCTCATTAATCCCGAGTTTCATCCCACCTCAAGGAGGACTTTGAGCAGGGATATTGAAAAGCTGATGCAAAAGGGGAAGACTCGACTGATAAACAACCTCTTCCACCAGAAGTGGGTGGCCACTACAGCCGACAGTTGGACCGCCCACAATAGGTCCTTCTTGGGAATGACAGTCCACTGGATTGACAGGGTCAACCTCAAAAGGTGCCATGCAACTTTGGCGGTCAGGGAGGTGAAGGTAAGAAAATTAAAAAGTTAAATTTTGTCATTTTATACCTTAGTCTCATAACCATAAGAACATATGAGGTGTAAATATTATTTAATTTACAGACTAAAACAATAAAATTATTGTCTTTAGGAAAGGCAAACTCACCAGTTACTGGGGAAACTAATCACAGAGATTCATCATGAGTTTAGCATCCACGGTAAGGTGAAGGCCACCACTACGGACAATGGCACCAACTACGTGGCAGCCTTCAACGCCTTTGGTGAGTCCAACCAGGACCAGGAGAACCTTCCTATGGACCCTGATTATCCTGACTTGGAGATTGTGGATCTCCAGGAGCTCCTGAGGGCTGAGGGTGACAACCCAAGTCTGCCGCCTCAACACCGCTGCAGGTACTTAGAATTCGCGAAAACTAGTGCTAAATGCTACTAATATATATTAATAATATTATTAAGTAATAAGTATTAACAAATAAAGATTTGTCATTTAAGATTTAACTAATAATCTTTGAATTTCTTGAATTAAATATCTTATTGTTTCAGTGCTCACACACTCAATCTGTTGGCGACAACAGATGTGAGTGATATACAGGGCTGGAGCAAGGGGGGCTCACAGTGGAGGAGGACCATAGCTAAGATCCAGGCCCTGTGGAACCTTCAGAACAGGGCCCCAGTGGTGGCCAACCAGATCAAGATTGTCGCCAAAAGAAAACTGAAGACTCCTGTGGTGACAAGGTAGTAGTAGTTACTATTAAAAAAAGAAATTTAGCGTAAGAAATTGTTGCCGATTAATTATAGACAAGTTCATTTTATAAGTTTTTGATATTTTATATAAAGTTATATTTATTTCTGCAGATGGAACTCCCTATATGATAGTGTGATGGTCCTTCTGGAGGTTTTAAGGGTCGAAAACCAAATGGATGCCATAAACACCATCCTCATCAAGCAGCCCAAGGGAGGTTCCCCTCTCACAGAGGTAGACGTCGAGGTAAATATAAAGTATTTTTAAAGTAGCAATTGCTCTTTTAATATTTTTATTTATAATTTAATAAATTTATTAAATTATAAATCTCCTCACAAACCCAAACCCCCTCCATTAATCCCTGTTCTGTACCTGTACCATCGCTCTTGCTTGCCCAACACTCATATCGCTACTTCGTAAACAATCTCTAACTGAATATATCCACCTTTTTTTCCGGTCGTCCGACAGGCAAAACACTCTCACATGTGCTCTTATACACTTTCTTAACCAATATGGTGTTCTCCACCTTCTC
Source organism: Trachelipus rathkii (assembly GCA_015478945.1). Taxonomy (NCBI): domain Eukaryota; kingdom Metazoa; phylum Arthropoda; class Malacostraca; order Isopoda; family Trachelipodidae; genus Trachelipus; species Trachelipus rathkii. The sequence goes on from JABUQX010034403.1 coordinate 19,348, forward strand.
CACATGTCCAAACCATCTTACAAAATCCTCATCAAATTTGGCAGTCTTTTCCCTTACCCGCAAGACACGCTTCCATGATAAACTCGTTCCTCATCTTATCCAATCTCCTAACTGCCAAGAACGCCCTCAGATTGTCCATCTGTACAACCCTCACTCTTGATCTATTCGCCCTATTCCATACAGATACCTCGCTCTCGTGCTCCCGTATTTTTATTAATAATCAATTATGCTTACGTAACTAAGCAATATATTAATTTTCACTCTTTCAGGTCATGAACGAGTACACATTGGTCATGCAGCCTGTGGCGCAGTGTCTTGATATGCTTCAGGGGGAGAAAAGGGCATACATGGGCACCCTCCTACCCCAACTTTGGTTGATGAAGACCAGCCTTGAGGAGAAGAGTGAAAATATTCATCTTGTGTATGCAAGGCCACTAGTACAGGCCCTCCTCAGTGGCTATGAAAAGAGGTTTGGCCACCTCTTTCAGAATAGGGATCTCCTTATGGCCACTGCCCTTCACCCCTCCTTCACCCTTAAGGCCCTAGAAAGCATTGCACCTGACATGGTGGAGGAGATCGGGGACAGGATTACCCGGAAGATAGGGGACTCCATCAAACCCACTGAGAAACAGCAGCAGCGTCAGCTTGGCCAGCCAACAGAAAAAGAACCCCACAATTCAGACGCACTCCTATTCAGTAAATTGTTTTCTAGAGTATTGGTACGCAGAGCAAGCCAGCAACAGGATGTGGAAATCGTCATACGAAAGTCCATGGAGGAGTGGGTGCCCTCTCAAGAAGATCCGAGCTGTTCCTGTTTCCCCAACCAGCATAGGGAGATATGGATAGATCTATTTATAAAATATAATACCCCCATTCCTAGTTCAGCAGCTGTGGAGAGGTGCTTCAGCGCGGGTGGGGACATCCTCAGGGCCAAGAGATCGTCCTTGAAGGAGGAAAGGTTTGAGGACCTTCTTTTCCTCAAAGGAAATATGGACCTCCTGCAGGAAGTGATTAGCCAGGAGGACATGGAGGAGGAAGAGGACCTATAGCTATGAAAGTATTTAACTATTTATGTAGTTAACATTTAATAAAAAAATTAAATAAATCTGTTTTACTATCTTATAAAAGGTTTAAAATGTAAAGGCATGCTTTCGTTATCGCGCAAAAGTTTACTTTGTAATTTAACGGTATCGCCGTAGGATAGCCGAATAGCCGCATAGTTAATGCCGCACTGAGGTTTTCAAAAATGCAGTCGGATAGCCGACGACGCACTAGTTAGGTGGCAAAGCCGAATAGCCGATGACGGACCTCGAAAAATTATAGCCGCGCCCAGCTCTGATATAATATATAATATATATATATATATATAAAAGATATATTTTAAAAATAGATTATATAATATATATATATATTAAATAATATATATATATATTATAATATATATATATATTATATATATATTATATTATATATATATATATATATATATATATATATATAAATATATACCGCGCCCAGCTGCTGATATATATATATATATATATATATAAAGGATAATCAGAACTATTTTAAAATAAGATTCAAAAATTTTTTTGTAAAGAACCAAACTTAAAGGTAATTTTTTTTTTTTTTTTTTTTTTTTTTTTTTTTTTTTTTTTAATTCTAATATTTCTAGTTGAATACGTTTATCAACATCTGAAATCCGGTTATTTGTTAATACTTGTATATGGTGTTCCCCAATCATATGTATAATTTCATGACCAATTGCATAAAAATCGTGTGTGCTGTTTCTCTTTCTACTTCTTATTTTCTAAATCATCTGTAAACTTTTTAAGAAGCGGGGAAAAATATGCGAATCAAAGGTTTTTAGAAAAAAATTGCCTTAACAAAAAGCATTTTTTTTCCTTATATATGGGACAGGATAATCCCTATATTATATTACGTATGTTTCAAACTAAAAATTAACATAGTTTGACAAAGTTGGCGGCGCATAAGACAAATGTCCCCATTTACCCAAATAGGACAAAATGTCCCATTATGCCACATAGAATGCCCAATTATGGAGTTACTAGTTTTGTTTTCATTTCGAGCGAAATACTGGACTGGGTCAAACTATCATCACAATAA
>JABUQX010034404.1:0-7500 GCA_015478945.1 Trachelipus rathkii
AGAGAGAATTGAGATGGCGGTAATCGGATGGATGATCTCTGGAAAGATGACAGCTACGCAAATATGAGAAGCGCCTGAAGAGAAGAGGAAATAGTGCAGGGAGAGGGGACGTCTGGAGAAAGATGCTTGCGCGGCTGACAGGATGAAGAATCCTTCCTGGAGCCAGGAAAACAGAAGAAAGAAATATATATTATAATTATATATATTATATTATTATATATATATATTATATATAATAATATATAATAATATATATTGGTAGTACTATAATATATTATATATATATTATAATATAATATATATATATATATCTATATTATATATATATATATATTATATATATATATATATATCTTATATACTTAATATATATATATATATATATATATATATATATATATATTATATCTATATATATATATATATAGTATATATATATATATATAATATAATATAATATATGGAACATCAGCCCTTCAACCTAAGAAATCTTCACCAACTACAAATATGTTTCCTCATTTCTATTAATAAATATATATTCTTAATTTGCTTTGATTAACTATTATTTTAATTATTATTGATGTTTAATTAAGAGACTTAAGCCATCAAAAAATTTTGATAACTTAAATAATTTAAGGGAAGAGGGTCTACGGAATATTTAATATATATATATATATATATATATATAATAATATATATATTATATATTAATATATATATATAAATATATATAATATATTATATTATATATATATATATATATATATATATATATATATATATATATATGTCCTATATATATATAGTATATATATATAATGAAATGCAATAATTTTAACCTTGCAATCAAATTTGTAATTGTAAATACCCCTTAATGTATTTTCACCATGCTAGGATACGAATCCTGGACCCTAGCAGATGAGCGTGCATGTGTTTGACCACTACGCTACGACGAGACAAAAGAGAAACCGAGAATACTTCTACTGTTCAAGAAGAGCATTACTACGGTTCCTCCCGCTCGCACTCGAACGTAGGGCCAAACAGGGTACCGCGCATGGTGAATAATAATACCATAAACCGGGGGTTATTAATGTAATAAATGAATGGCAATAATTTTTAACCTTGCAAATCAAATTTGTAATTGTAAATACCCCTAATGTATTTTCACCATGCTAGGATACGATCCTGGACCCTAGCAGATGAGCGTGCATGTGTTTGACCACTACGCTACGACGAGACAAAAGAGAAACCGAGAATACTTCTACTGTCCAAGAAGAGCATTACTACGGTTCCTCCCGCTCGCACTCGAACGTAGGGCCAAACAGGGTACCGCGCATGGTGAATAATACCATAAACCGGGGGTTATTATGTATAATGAAATGCAAATAATTTGTACCTGCAATGCAAATTTGGTAATTGGTAAATACCGCCTTAAATTGTATTTTCACCAAGTGCTAGGGATACGAAACCTGGACCCTAGCGATGAAGCGGGTGGCATGTCTTTTTGCCCCCTACGCTACGACGAGACAAAAGAGAAACCGAGAATACTTCTACTGTCCAAGAAGAAGCATTACTACGTATTCCTCCCGCTCGCACTCGAACGTAGGGCCAAACAGGGTACCGCGCATGGTGAATAATAATACCATAAACCGGGGGTTATTATGTATAATGAAATGCAATAATTTTAACCTTGCAATCAAATTTGTAATTGTAAATACCCCTTAATGTATTTTCACCATGCTAGGATACGAAACCTGGACCCTAGCAGATGAGCGTGCATGTGTTTGACCACTACGCTACGACGAGACAAAAGAGAAACCGAGAATACTTCTACTGTCCAAGAAGAGCATTAATACGGTTCCTCCCGCTCGCACTCGAACGTAGGGCCAAACAGGGTACCGCGCATGGTGAATAATACCATAAACCGGGGGTTATTATGTATAATGAAATGCAATAATTTTAACCTTGCAATCAAATTTGTAATTGTAAATACCCCCTAATGTATTTTCACCATGCTAGGATACGAAACCTGGACCCTAGCAGATGAGCGTGCATGTGTTTGACCACTACGCTACGACGAGACAAAAGAGAAACCGAGAATACTTCTACTGTCCAAGAAGAGCATTACTACGGTTCCTCCCGCTCGCACTCGAACGTAGGGCCAAACAGGGTACCGCGCATGGTGAATAATAATACCATAAACCGGGGGTTATTATGTATAATGAAATGCAATAATTTTAACCTTGCAATCAAATTTGTAATTGTAAATACCCCTTAATGTATTTTCACCATGCTAGGATACGAAACCTGGACCCTAGCAGATGAGCGTGCATGTGTTTGACCACTACGCTACGACGAGACAAAAGAGAAACCGAGAATACTTCTACTGTCCAAGAAGAGCATTACTACGGTTCCTCCCGCTCGCACTCGAACGTAGGGCCAAACAGGGTACCGCGCATGGTGAATAATAATACGATAAACCGGGGGTTATTATGTATAATGAAATGCAATAATTTTAACCTTGCAATCAAATTTGTAATTGTAAATACCCCTTAATGTATTTTCACCATGCTAGGATACGAAACCTGGACCCTAGCAAATTTGATTGCAAGGTTAAAATTATTGCATTTCATTATACATAATAGCCCCCGGTTTATGGTATTATTATTCACCATGCGCGGTACCCTGTTTGGCCCTACGTTCGAGTGCGAGCGGGAGGAACCGTAGTAATGCTCTTCTTGGACAGTAGAAGTATTCTCGGTTTCTCTTTTGTCTCGTCGTAGCGTAGTGGTCAAACACATGCACGCTCATCTGCTAGGGTCCAGGTTCGTATCCTAGCATGGTGAAAATACATTAGGGGGTATTTACAATTACAAATTTGATTGCAAGGTTAAAATTATTGCATTTTCATTATACATAATAGCCCCCGGTTTATGGTATTATTATTCACCATGCGCGGTACCCTGTTTGGCCCTACGTTCGAGTGCGAGCGGGAGGAAACGTAGTAATGCTCTTCTTGGACAGTAGAAGTATTCTCGGTTTCTCTTTTGTCTCGTCGTAGCGTAGTGGTCAAACACATGCACGCTCATCTGCTAAGGGTCCAGGTTATCGTATCCTAGCATGGTGAAAATACATTAGGGGGTATTTACAATTACAAATTTGATTGCAAGGTTAAAATTATTGCATTTCATTATACATAATAACCCCCGGTTTATGGTATTATTATTCACCATGCGCGGGTACCCTGTTTGGCCCTACGTTCGAGTGCGAGCGGGAGGAACCGTAGTAATGCTCTTCTTGGACAGTAGAAGTATTCTCGGTTTCTCTTTTGTCTCGTCGTAGCGTAGTGGTCAAACACATGCACGCTCATGCTGGCTAGGGTCGCAGGTTGTCGTATCCTAGCATGGGTGAAAATAATTAAGGGGTGAGTTTACAATTACAATGTTGATTGCAAAAGGTTAAGGGAATTTTACATGTTTCATTCTCATAAGTAACCCCGTTTAAAGGTATTATTATTCACCATGCGCGGTGACCCTGTTTGGCCCTACGTTCGAGTGCGGCGGGAGGCACCGGTAGTATATGCTCTTCTTGGACAGTAAGAAGTATTTCTCGGTTTTCTCTTTTGTCTCGTTGTAGCGTATGGTCAAAACACATGCACCCTCTCTGCTAGGGTCGCAAGGGTTTCGTATCCTAGCATGGTTGAAAATACAGTTAAGGGGTATTTAACAATGTATATAATATTATATATATATATATATATATATATATATATATATATATATAGTATATATATCATATATATATATAATATATATATTATATATATATATATATAATATATAATGATATATATATGTTAAATATTGCATAATAATCGCAATTATATAAGATTATTAAAGAAAGAACCATATAATGAGAGGGTAAAGAATTACACCTGCCTTCTCCGGGTTGAGACCAGCCGCATGTTGCACTGAGGAAATTTACCCGGTGCGATACGATTGAGCCATCCTCCAACCCAAAAAAGTTGGATTCAAGAACAATTATAAAGCAACCGAGCTCCCTTCAAGGCGACATCACCAGGTGTCCAGCCTGTCCTATCTCTCGTTCTTTATATTGTAGATGTTAAATATTGCATAATAATCGCAATCCCGGAGAAGGCAGTTAATTCTTTACCTTCTCATTATATGTTCTTTCTTTTTAAAACATGGCTATATAATTGCGATTAATTGCTGCGGGAATATTGTGTGAGAGGCATCTAAGTATGAAGGAAGGGAGAGATAGGGGACAGGCTGGACACCTGGTGATGGTGTGGCGGGCGGCTTGAAGGGAGCTCGGTGTGTTGCTTTAAGTAGATTGGGTTGAGGGTCTCGCAGGGGCTTGGTTGGGTGTTGGGGTGGTGGGAGATGGCGGTCGCAGTGTGGGATGCGGGGCAGCAGGGGTGGGGAGTGGTGGTCCTCAGTGCGGAGGGTGGCGGTGGGTGGGTCAAGTCGCGCGCGCGGAGAGGAGGCAGTGGTAATTCGTTACCCTTGCGCGTGCGATGGGGGTGATGGGTGGATGTGTGTGGGTTTGTGTTGGGTTGGTGGTGTAGAGCGCTGATTCTTATAGTAGAGTGCGGCGGAGTTGATTGGTGCAGAGTGAGAGTGTGGGAACAGGGGTAGGGCGAAGTGGATGAGGGAGAGGAGAGGTAGGGGAGGGGGTGCGGAGGAGCGGGGGGGGTGAGTGGTGGCGGTGAGGAGGGAGCTGGGGGGTTGGCTGTGTGGGAGTGATGTGTTGGCGTGGGGGGGGGGAGAGGTGGCGAGGGTTGGTTGGTTGGGTGGTAGATGGGCTTGCGAGGGTGCGTGGAGTGCGGGCGCCGGGTAGGTGGAGTTGGTGCGGCGTGGCGGAGTGGCGGCAACAATGGCGGGGTGGTTCGAAGTGGGGCCGGGGAGGGGAGAGCAGGTAATTCTTTAACCTTCTCATTAGAGTGTTCTTTCTTTAACATATATATATATTATTATATATATATATATATATATATATATATATATATATATATATATATATATATATATATATAATATATTATATATAAATATTATATATATATATATATATAAACTACTACATTACTTAGTTACATGAACTTACATCTAATATCATCTACTCATTGAATGATTAGTTCTTAAAAATAGAACAGCATCTGCCAGTTCTCCTTCATTTTTCCTTTTCGGTCTGATTTTATAATACGAAGAGCAGAAAAAGCAGTTCGACGCTAACTTGCGTTGGAGGTAGAGCAGTAACAGCAATTTCAGCTTCTTGTACAATGTCTTGATACTCTTCGAAGTTACATAAAATTTTTCAACTTCTTTCAGTGCAGCAAAGAAATTTTATTTAAAGTTATGAAATATTGTGTACAAGCAGTGGCGTATTTAGGCCATGGCCCCCCCCGAGAGAGTGTGGTTGTGCTTATGTGTTATGCGCGCGCATGTGAGTGAGATAGGTTGTGGAGGATGGTGTTTGAGAGAGTAGTCGGGTGATAGTTGGCGGTGGTAGGAGTGTGAATGGGGAGGAAGTGGCAGAAGTTAAGTAGAGTGGTGATGAGGGTGAGTGCGCGTCGCGTGTCAGGAAGGGAGAGATGTGGGTGGGTGAAGGCAGGGGGTGTAGTGGAGGAGGAGCTAAAGGCTGGGTGGGTGAAGAGCCATGCAGTAGAGAATGGCGAGGTGGACCGGATTGAGATCTGGTGGGTGGGGAGGCGGTGGGATGTGTTGAGAGGGGGTGGTGTGGGCGTGGATGCGTGAAGCGCGGTAGGTGGAGGTGAAGTATGTTGCGGGGTGGTGAGGGGGGGGGGCGGGAGAGTGAGGATTGGAGGGAGGGGAGATTGCGGCGCGGAGGAAAATACAGGACCAACATTCCTACTTCCGGACCTCACAGAACTTATTATCGAACACCAATTTTTATAAACCAATTTTTGGAATAGATTTAAGATCAGCCATTAGGAGAGAGGTTTTTAAATTTTCCTTGCAATTTGTCGTCATACCGAACGGGTGTAATGTGCCATATGAGAAAGATAAAAGTTGTGTAAATTTTTAACAAGGAAGCATCTAGAAAGCCCATGAAGGTTTTAGTACTAGCAGAAATATGAATTTATGGAAGTTGAATGGCATCACAGCACAGTCCGCGGGCCAACAACCGCAATAGATGGACTAGTTTTCTTGTTTGCAGTCACAATTTCAAATATTTACATCTTGTTGCAAATACTGGCAATTTAACCCGTGTATAATGCTTCAGTAAAAAGAAGCTTTTCAGAATAAAGACCTTCTGAAAACCTTCTTGAGAAATGCCTATTGGATGAAAGACTTATTGGAACTTGAGCCTCTCTACATACATCGAAATATTGAAATAAAAATTGAAGATGTTATCTCGGACGTCGCTCACTCTCATGTCAGGCGATTAAATTTAACAATTTAGGTAAGATGATTTTAATAATTCATATAAATTCTCTTCCATTTTTTCTTAGGATTTTAAATATTTTGTCCTTCACTTTTATATATATATATATATATATATATATATATATATATATATATATATATATATATATATATATATATATATATATATATATATATATATTATATATATTTTTTATTTTTTTATATATATATATATATATATATATATATATATAAAGAACGATTTTTGTTTGGCCCCCCCCGAAAAAAATTTCTGGATACGCCACTGTATATATATATTAAGCTGTTATTATATATATTTCTTAAACCAATCGACGCTTTCGACTAAGCTCTTCAATATCTAGAAGCTTTTCATACTAATCTTCTGAACTTTCTGAAGAATGACTTGAAAAGGTAGTAACGGAGATAGTTGTAGTTTCATCACTTACAATATGTTTAGATGTATCCTTTTCTTCTTGAACTTTCTGCAACCATTTAATACAAATGGCCGCATTGCAAAGTTTCCAGATTTAGCTTTTTGTTGTTGTTCTTCAGTTAAGCTTACCCTGTAGATTGGATCAATATAAACAACAGCTAGTATAATATCATTGTCAATGAGAGAAAATTTCTCTTCCGAACCATAGGAGTCTTTTAAAGGGGTTGAGGATCTCACCATCTTCTACACAGGTTGAAGGTTGAATTTATTAGAATATAATCCAAATTGAAACATAAGGTGCTGGTTAAAAATCTTCGAAGTTTGCAATTGCATTTTGTGATGTGGAAGTCGAAAGTCAATAAACTTGCATGAAGTGATTGAAGTCATTCACAGAGTCACAATTTATAACTTTGTCAGTTTAAAATTTTCCGACTCCAACTCTATCTTGAAAGTTATCGACTCCGACTCCACCCTCTTCAAAATTACCGACTCCGACTCCGACTCCGACTCCACCCTCTTCAAAACTACCGACTCCCCGACTCCGCGACTCCGACTCCGACTCCGCAACCCTGTGTACGTCTTCTTTTTCCGAGACTAAATGAACCAGCAACATAAGTCGTTATAACCCCTTTT
>JABUQX010034404.1:17500-20000 GCA_015478945.1 Trachelipus rathkii
AGACTAATACGGCATTTGACATGCACAGACGTTCGAGCTTCAATCAGCTCTATCTACGCTATATACTGTACCCATAATGACATATAATTAAATTGAATAAGATGAGAGTGAGAAATAAGTAATGAATAATATATATTATATTATATATATATCAATTATACTAATAGATAATAATAGATAGATGAAGTATATATATATAACCTAAATATAATACATAAGACGATCAATAACAGTAATGAAATAAATGATAATAATATATAATTAGAGGTGAATAGAGGTAATAGATAAAATATGAAATAAATTATATATATATTATTATATGAATACAATAGTAAAGATAATATGATGAATGAGATATATCATAGAGAGAGAAATAATAAGTCACACAATAAGGTTATAATAATAATATTAAAGTAAGAATAGAGTTATATGAAGCTCAATGATATCAACATAATAATAATATTATAATATAATAAAGTAGAGATATATATAATAAGTGAAATAACACTATACATAATTCAATAAAAATAATAATATATTATAAAGTAATAAAACAAGATAATAGATAACTAATAACGTATACATTGAATAATATTAATATATAAATAATAATAATAATAATAATAATAATAATAATATAATAATACATAACATAACTTTAAAAATAATAACGGTTATTATTAATTTATAATAATATATAATTATATTAACAATATTACTAATGCAATTAATAATAATAATATCAATACTACTCACTAACTACTACTATACTACTCTACTAACTAGCTACTATACTTACTAATAATAATAATTAATAATAATAATAATAATAATAATAATAATAATGATAATAATAATATAATAATGAATAATAATAATAATAATGAATAATAATAATAATAATATAATTAATAATAATAAAATAATATATAGCTTATATGTATTTCATTAACAGCAAAATATTATTTTTTCAATCAGATATCTCAAAAACTACAATAGCTACAGGGAAAAGGAATACATTGCTGGAATGCTGGTCCAATTTTAGTGGGGAAAAAGGTGTAAAAAAAAAAAAAAGAAAAAAAAAATCATATCTCAATAACACAAAATTAGCTCACAGTAGCGAAAGGAAGTAAGAACCAGTTATGTTGTGGAATCCTTGTAAAATTTAGTTAGGGAAAATGTAAAGTCACATAAAATAATGAGAATTCGCAAATAAATAAAATAAATATGCTATTTGTTTTTTTTAGAGGAGACTTTGCAGAAGAGGGACATAATGAGATTTATATAATCATGTATACCATATAATGATTAGATGTCTGTAAGGGTGTGAGGTGCTCACGGATTATTAGATAGAGGGTAGTAAGTAGATATATATATATAGTATATTATATATATATATAATATATATAATATTATATATATAGTATATATATGATATATATAATATATATATATATATATATATATATATATATATCTAATATTTATATAATATATATATATATATAGCTATATATTATTTGTAAAGGTATTACACGGCAATGTAGGGGGCTCGAGCCGACGGGGAACACAGGGGGGGACGTTTTCCATACCCCGTAGGGGAGGGGCGGAGGAACCCCCGCGACACCCAAATACCAAAGAGCGGGGGTTCCGGAGACCCTCCCCGGAGGGGGGGAATTAGTCCTACCCCGTAGTTCCCCGGAAGGCCGAGAGACCCCGACTCCTGCCATCGGTGCGGTATACCCTTGGGGTATTCTTTAGTAAAAAAAAAAAAAAAAAATTTAATAGAAAGTCTATTTATTTTAACGAGTAAGCAATAAAAGGTCTCTAAATAGGCTCTCTAATCATATTTACCATAATTATTAACAATAATTTTTTTATTTTTTTTATTTTTTTTTACATTTTCCTATCTAAAATTTTACCAGGATTCCAAAAATGTATTCCTTTTCGCTGTAACTATTGTAGTTTTTGAGTTTTTTTTTTTTTTTTTTTTTTTTTTTTTTTTTTTTTTTTTTTTTTTTTTTTTTTTTTTTTTTACATTTTCGCGGACTATAAATTGGACCAGATTCCAGCATAGTTTCCTTTTCGCCTGTAGCTATGCTAGTTTTTGAGATACTGAGAATGGAATATGAAGAATTTTTTGCTTTGTATGAATACATCTTTCCCAAAAATAAATAATAATAATAATATAATCAATATAATAATTTAATATAATAATAATAATATATAATGAAGCAGATAATAATAATAAATATTAATAATAATAATAATAATTAATAAAATAATAAATAATTATAATTTAATAATGAATAATTATAATAATATAATTAATTTAATAATAATAATAAATATAATAATAATAATAATAATAATAATAATATATAATAATATAATATAATAATATAATAATAATAATAATAATAATAATAATAATAATAATAATAATAATAGTAATAATAAAATAATATAATAATATAATAATGAATAATAATAAAATAAT
>JABUQX010034405.1:12500-20000 GCA_015478945.1 Trachelipus rathkii
GACTTTTGCCAAAAACATTGACAAAATCTTACACAAAAATGAGCTATAACAAGGCTTGCCAAAAGTATGAATAGATTCACCCAAAGGAACAAACGCCACATGACATTGTATTTTACAGTCCAATGGATGTTTTAAATGTTTTGTTGAAAGATAAGTTTGTAAATCTTTCTAAAGTTTTCTAACAGAAGTAGGGACAAACGAACACTTTGAAAGCTTGTGGTTGCTAATGGACGTTTTTGCTCATAAAATAAACCCTGAGCAAAGTGGATGCACAATAAATGTAAACTAAACGAACGAATGTGTGCATGACATTATCGAGCTGAAGTTTCATTTCATCGTTTGGCAATACGCCACGTGATTTTCTAATATTTTCAACTTCAAACTATAAGAGGAGTGGGGAATGATAAAACACCTTTCGCAGTTCTCATTAGATCATCTGATTTTTAATTTCTAATAAAATTTAAAATGTTGCGGTTGGATCAGAAGAAATTCGAACAGGGGAGGTTTCAGGGGCGGAGGAGGAGGATTGCGCATTTTTATTCGAGATCGCCTTGGGTTTTCTTTAAGTTTACCCACTGGGCGGTCCTACCACTTTTAATCGGGGCCCATTTAATTCATTGTCTTATTATGTATTCTCAACATCCTATTGTAGAGATAAATTATAGCAATGCATGTGACCTAGAAGGAAGCTACGATTCTGTAGCACCGAGGGACCGTATCCTCGTTCAGCCCATCCTCATTTCCCCCACCCCCTTTCATATTTTTACAAAATCCGATAAACACACGGGACGATGAAACTTCGATCGTCACAAGGCTGGGAATAATAAGCAGAGCTGGGCCTTGCCGCCACCAACTATTTTTACCGTTTTTTTATACATTTTTTTGATGTTTTCCTATCCGCCATTCTTATAGCCGCCACTAGGGTGCGCTATCCCACATCATTATCCCCCATATATTTGTATGGCCAGTCAAATGTCGCATATCAATTTTCCTTAAAAAAGCCGCGGAACCTAGAGCAGAGGGAGAGCCGCACACGCCAACATTCTCTTGGCGCCTAGAGGCCGCGCCTATGAACAGGGGAATCAAAGCATATTTTTTTAACCCTTAAAAGTTAGAACTTAGAAAGCGTGGCGAACTTGTACTCATTCTAAAGAACCAGAGTGTAAAGACTTTTATATAAGTATTTTATATATATATCAGGGTTTTATTAATTAAAAGTTAATTATATATATATAATTAATTAATTTATTTGGCTATAGGTTTATATATTATATTTTTATTATATATAATATATTTATTATTTTTATTTTTTTTATATTTATTTTTTATTATTTCTTTTCTTGCTTATATATAGTAAATACTAAGATTAAATAACATTATAAATATAAATTCTACATTAAAATTACCAGTGTTATATACTATAAATTAATATTCTATCTCAACTATGTTTGGAAATATACTATTATATATACGTATATACTCATATATTAACAGTATATATATATTATATATATATATATATCACTACTATATATATTATAAACATTACTAGGTACATTATTGTTTATTTCTAACCATTATTTCCCCTGGTAACGCTATGTTGTAATATCTAGTATATAGTTTATTATTTGGGACTAGATGTCAGTAGTTCTTCTTAACTACCGAACATAATTCTAGGCAAAATAAACTGGCTCTTTGGAAGAATTTTTGTCTGGCAACTTCTCTCAGCCTCGCTTTCGTGCTCTGAACTACCGCACCGGTCCTCTGGGGGCACCACCCACCCACCATAGACCGCACATGGACATGGTAGGAGGAAAGTTTTAACTCATGGACATGTGAATATCTTAAAGTTTACTAGGTGTTTGTATTACATACAAAATTAATAAAATGTGTTTTTCTGTATCCCTATAAAAGCAATGCTTTTATTATCGCATTTTTCTCTCATATTCATTTTATCCTAATTACTATTACTACTAAATTGCTTTACTGTTGCGAATAAATATTTACATTAAAACAGCCACCATATCACCTCGACTGTCTCACTAGTATACTAGCGCGAAAGTCGCAGGCTACGCCATAGGGTCAGCAATTATTTAACAGGCGTACTAAAGGCTGAAATACAAAGTACGCTGAATAACAGTGCAAATTAAATATAAAGTAGTCGTCTAGGACGCAACATATGGTGTATTCCGGTATCACTAGGCGGTCTCAATAGGTTGACAGTTAAGGCACTAGAGCGCATCATAGGTTCATTTTTAAATAAAACAGTGGATCTATTTTAATGGGTTTTTGGCGGCGCGACGTCACAGATTTCAGATTTCACTGCCGCTGCCAGCCTCTGATAATAGGAAGCGTGTTGTAACATGAAATTCTATAACCCCGTTGCCCCTGCCTTCAAACTCTTAGATGTTATAAGTATATCTCCACTGATAGAGAATGACTTCATCTAAATAATATTCGACTATGATATTCCATCTTAATTCCAAGTCACGAGTCATCCTCCAAACACTCGTTTATGAGGATGTTAATAACATATGGTTATTTAGATTAGTGTCATATATATTTATTTAATTTAAATACCTTAATTGTCTTATATAATTGGTATAAAGTCTAGTAATTTTGACCACTTAGAAGTTAGAGTACATTTTATAGATAAAAGAACTTTGATCAGCTGAAAAAGATACTTATATTTAGGCCAGCTATTTGGGATAGTCTTTCTTCTATCATATTTTTTTCTATTTTTATGAGTAGGGCTGCAGAGGGGATATCTGATCTTATTTTCACTAAACCCTATTATTCTTATTAATATAGTATATATTCTATTTATATTTTATATATTTATATTATATCTTTATAATATATATACTATATATTTTTCATTTTATATATTATATTAGTATTTATATATTTATATTTTATTTCTTATTTTATTTTTGGTTATATATTATATTTTTATATCTATAGCGGCTCATCCAAGGAGCCATCTCATCTCATCCCAAGTCCCGGGGGCCCCCTTTGGTGAATGCTGGTTCCCACTTTTACGGGTGGGCACAGACATGACAACCACACCACCACAAAACTCACACACACACAAGTGCCTCACGCTCCAACAGCGGACACCAGACATCACAATTTTGGGAACACACATTTTCTGTCATTTTGGACTCGGTGTATAAATAAATCAATAAAAAAACTTTTTTGTGTTATAAGTTTATGTAAATGATGATTAGATGAGCCTTTTAGAAGAACCTTTATCGGTAACCTCCGTTAAAATAAAAAGCTTTCTATTAATTTGTTTTTTTTTGGTTTTTACTAAAGACATACGCCCCCAGGGTATATAACGCGCACCGATGGCAGGACGTCCGGTCTCTCGCTTACGGGGAGCTCGCGGGTAGGACATTCCCCCCATCCGGGAGGGTGCCCGGAATCCCCCGCTCTTTGGTATTTGGGGGTGTGTCGCGGGGGTTCCCCTCCGCCTCCGCTACGGGGTAGGAAACTGTCCACCTATGAGTTCCCGTCGGCTCGAGCGCCTAATTGCCGTGTAATAACCCTTTACAAAATAAGTATAATAGATATTAGTCGTATATATATATATTAATATATATATATATATATTATATATATATATATATTTATATTATAAATATATTATATATATATATTATAATAGTTATAATTAATATAATATATATATAATTATATATATATATATAGTATATATATATATATATATATAGCTATGTCCCAGCAACCCCCCCAAAAAAAAAATGCAATTTTTGTTTAATTTTTTTTTTTTGTTTTTTTTACATTTTCGTAAATATTCAAAGTGCTCCCTGAAACGGGGGGTATTTCTTTACTGTAAAGAGTTTTGTGTGTTGTAGTTTTCGAGATTTGTTTTTTTTTTTTTTTTTTTTTTTTTTTTTTTTTTTTTTTTTTTTTTTTTTTTAAGTTCTCTTAAATTTTGATTGGATGAAAGAATCAAATAAAATATAATAATATCAAATAATAATATTATAAATAATAATAATAATAATAATAATAATATATAATAATAATAATAATAGATTTTTATGTAATAATATACTTAAAAGAATAAACATAATTCGTTATATAGAAAATACTTAAAAATAATAAAGTATCTTATAACAAAATTATTATTCTAGAGTGTAGAAGGATAGAAAGCCTAGAATATTTGTGCATTAGATAATTTAATTGTTGAAAATTATTTCTTTGGCATAGATCTTGATAATATTTATATTCTAAAAATTATATTCCATGTTTTTTTATTACACGAACAAATAACCAAGCAGAATACAACTCTCCAATTTCTTGTATTCCACAACTATTTAAAGGACATAAAATAAAAGAGAAAATAGGGGAATTAGTTTTCAAACTTTTTGAAATCAGCGTCAAGTTAGAGAACTGATTTTATTTATTTTATTATTCATTTCATTTCTTTATTTTATATAACTTTTATTTCAATCTGGCAACTGTCAAAATATATATATACTATATAATAAATATATATAATATATTATATATATATATATTATGCGACTAATATAATATTATATATAATATTATATATAATATTATTATATTATTAGTAATATTAAATATATATGTCATATATATATATAATATATATAAATATATATATATTTATATAATATTATAGTATATATATATAAGTATTTATATATATAATATATAATTAATTAGATATAGTTTATATATATATTATAATATATATATTTAGTATATATTTATGTATATATATATAATTATATATATATATATTAATTTAATATTAATATAATATATAATTTATTTATATATATAGTATATATAATATATATAAGATATTAATATATATATATATTATATTAATATATCTAATAATATAGTATATATATATATATATATAAAGTATGTATCTTATATATATATATATCTTATATATACTATAATATATTTATATATTTATATATACCTGAAAAAAAAAAAAGTAAAGTCATTTGTAAAATAAATTTGTAGCGCAATTAGTGATTCAGATCCAAATGTGCAAATTTCTTCCTCAAAGTTAAGATGAAACCAGGATCTACTCTTATGCTATGGAGTGTAGTCACTCTCCTTCGATTACCTGATTTTTGTGAAGTCAGCATTAAATTTTAACGCTTAACAGATTTATTTTTTTCGCAAAATAAGATTTTCTTAAACAATTTTATTTGATTATTATGCTTGTTCGATATAATAACAATAATAATAATAATAATAATAGAATAATATAAATATAATTGACTATGATAGATAAAATATAATATAATAATAAATATATATAATATAATAATAATATAATAATAATTGCAGTTAATTTTTTTTAAAATTCTTGTTTAATTTAGTAAGATTGATAACTATAAAATTTCTCTCTCTCTCTCTCTCTCATCTCACCATCATCTCTCTCATCGTCGTCTCTCGCGTTGGTATCGAAGGATGGTCTCTAGAGATTCTCAGATCACTCTGATCCTCTCTCCGATACTCATATCTCTTTGATCCTCTCTCTCTCACCGCGTGCTCCTGTTCTCTCTGTCTCCTTCTCTCTTCCCTCCTCTCTCCTCTCTCTTTCTTCTCTCTTCTCTCTTTGTTAATCTTTACTTTTCTATTTGTTAATTGACGAACATTATTTTAATCGACTAACATTTTCTAACTCGTATGATCACAATGGTCAGCACACAGTCAATCCGTTAATATTTTACACTATATATTGATAAATTTTCACGTAGTTATAATAATTATATATATATATTATATATATATATTATACTATATATATTATTATATATATACATTATTATATTTTATAAAGGTGAAACCTGGGCCCCCCCCCCCCCCCTTTTTTTGTTCCCTTTTTTTTTGCCCTTTTTCTTCCATCAGTTTGACAAAGACCAGGGGGCGCACGCTCTCTATAAACTCTGTCCAGTATCTATATTTCGAAATACTGCACAGTGCAATTTTGTCGCAGTTTGGAATGTATTATTCTAACATTTCTTAAAAACTAAGAAGGTTATCAAACATAATTTAAAAAAAAGCATGATTAGAATTACAATTTACTCATTACTGGAATAATTAATAAAATTAATTAGAAATAAATAAAAAAGCTCGTTTCTTTATCTTTAATTTACATAACATTCAATATAATGTATTCATATTTTCGACCATGTATTTTGAATATAATACCTTCCATTTGCAAATGTGTATGGGTTTCATTTTATAGTTGCATTTGCTATGCGTTTGTATAACTATATTTCAAACATAAAATGCATCGATTTTGGCAGACCTTCTAAATTTGTTTTTGCAGACATATAATCCTATGTTTTAGTTTTATATGATTTAGTATTTTATAAGTTTAATTTTTATTTTCTTGATGAGTGGTTGCTTATTATGCATTTAATATGAATGCCTTATTTTTGCATTAGTTAATAGAGTATAAAAATATAAAAAATAGGATTTCTTTATCCATCTCGGCAGATGCTTCTCCAAAAGTTGAGGCATACACGAATGTATATCCTCTCGATTTTTGCCCTCAAAATTTGTTTCGGTTAAAACGAAATATCTGTACTAAAGGAAAAGCTTAGGATCATGATATAAATATATATATTATTATAAATATTATATATAATATATATATATATATATATATATATTTAAATCATACTATTAGTAAGTTCACTTATATTATAACTTATTATACTATATTATAACTTATTATAACTTATGCCCGCGTATTATATTTAAAATTTGTTTCACAGAGATAATAAGACAGTCTTTTCTGACTTTAGCTAAACTTTCATTCGAATAACCATAAAGGGATAAAAATATATCATATATATTAATATATATCTTATTATTATATATAATATATATATAATATTAAGTATATATATATATTATATATATATTCTAAACAAAAAAATAGATTATTATATAGATTTTATGATAAAATTTATAATAATATAAATATATAAATTAGTAAGTTGTGCTAGAATGGACCATAGTCGGACAATAAATAAAACATTTTATCATGGAGAACAAAAATGTAGAAAAGGAACGAATGATAACTTTCAAGATTTACTATTTAACTTACATACATTTGCACAGTGTATTTCGTGTATAAGAAGCTTGACGAACAATTCCGACTTATTGTAGTTAGTCTGCTACAGGCCAACTACAGGTATTCCTTATTGGAAGGAAAATTTTTCCATTGTAAATTTGACTGGCCTAGACACTTTTCCTAATTCCTACCATAGATTATTAATAGTTTTATCAAAAAGACATCGATAGCAAAGATAAAATTTCAGTTTTCTATAGTAGGGTTATTGATTTCAATCTGACCTTACACGATTCGAAATATTCGCAAACTATTTTATATATATATATATATATATATTATATATATATATTAGTAGTGTTATAGATATATATATATATATATTATATATA
>JABUQX010034405.1:27500-45000 GCA_015478945.1 Trachelipus rathkii
GATTTCAAACTAATGAGAAAAAATTCTGTCATCTGTTCGAAGTAGTATAATAATAATAATAATAATAATAATAATAATAATAATAATAATAATAATAATAATAATAATAATAATAATAATAATAATAATAATAATAATAATAATAATAATAATAAAAAACAATAATAATAATTAAAATCAATCATCATCATAACGATCAATCAATAATAAAAATGAAAATAATAATAAAAATATAGAAATTAAAAAATACTAATACTACTACTTATAATTAATAAAATAATATAATTATGAAGTAGAAACTTAGCATGAGCGCTGTACGTGACGAGGGACTGAAAATTTATATTGGCTTTGCAACACCATCAAAAAGACTTCTAAAAATGCCCCACTTTTAATTTATTCGATAAAATATAGTATTTGACCTCGTTTCGAGAAGTTAAAGGAAGGATTTTGATGCCTAAGAAGAACATTTGTCTCTGCTCAGACTTCTCCATAATTCATCTATGATATTTAATTACTAGGAAAGTAGCTAAATAAATTTTAATAATTTCGTAATATCACCAAACACGCACATGATAATACTATTAAAACTACTACTACTACTACTACTACTACTACTACTACTACTACTACTACTACTACTACTACTACTACTACTACTACTACTACTACTACTAATGCTTCGAGTATACTATTATTAACTACTACTCTACTACTACTAACTACTTCTATTAACTACTACTACTACTACTACTATACTACTACTACTACTACTACTACTACTACTACTACTAACTACTACTACTACTACTACTGATACTCTACTACTTCAACTACTACTACTACTACTACTACTACTACTACTACTACTACTACTACTACTACTACTACTACTACTACTACTACTACTACTACTACTACTACTACTACTACTACTAATAATAATAATAATAATAATAATAATAATAATAATAATAATAATAATAATAATAATAATAATAATAATAATAATAATAATAATAATAATAATAATAATAATAATAATAATAATAAATAATAAAAATAATAATAATAAAAATAATAATTTCCACATAATTTACTAATACTTTAATCGAAATCTTAAAAAAAAATTACGTTCACAACACATACTAATGCATAAAGTAGAAAAATAACAAAATGATTTAAATTATATTTAAAGTTAGTAATTTAAAATATATATAATTTTGCAGTATTAGTTAAAGAAAATACATCAAAGTAGTATGATAAAAAGTAATTAAAATTTGTACATGGCAACCGTGCATAAAGTTGTATAAAAATGATTCAATCATTTAATTTGGCCAGAGATTTTCTTTATTTATGACATTGTAGAATTCACCGATGCAGAAACGATGAGTGATTTAATAGAGAAATTTTTAAATAAAAAGGATGAATATTCCCATGATTCCTTAAATAGGAGAGAGTTTAGGGGAAAGAAAGAGGAAGACCAGTCCTGAATTAAGGAAACCTTTGTATTTAGCAACCTATGATACTTAAATAGTTATCTGAAGACCTGATTAGTCAACATGCTCTGCAACAAAGACTGACCACTTTAATGAATAAACCAATAAAATAAACAGTACAAAAATAAAGGATTTCTAATATCTTATAAATGACTAAATTATAAAACTTCATTTTATAAATAAGGATGAATTGGCACTGTGCAAATGTGACTTCCAGTGCCGAATCAACTTTCCTATAATACGAGTTCGAAATGAAAAGTCAATATATGAAAGTTTTAAATATATTTGTATAGAAACCGAAGAGACAGACGACTTGGGATTTAAAGGTGTAAAAACCTTAAGTAAAAAATTCATTAACTGATTTACCTATATGGTAGTTTAAATCACAAATTTTAAAGGCTGTGTGTGTTCCAATTCGATAATATATATATATATATATATATATATATATATATATATATATATATATATATTATATATATATATATATATATATATTATATATTAATATATATATATATATATAATATATATATATATATATATATATATTATATATATATATCCTAGACTAAAGAAATTCTTTAATTAAATTCAAATACGTAAGAATGCAGTTTCTTAAAAGGTAACTAATATGAAAACTGACCTAACCAGACTAAATCTAACGGTGAATAAATTAAAGATTATTTAAAGATTATTTAAAGATAAATTTTGGCAAAAATTTATGAGGCTCAAATTTTATTATTATTAAAAACGTGTGTGTGTGTGTGTGTGTGTGTGTGTGTGTGTGTGTGTGTGTGTGTGTGTGTGTGTGTGTGTGTGTGTGGTGTTGTGTGTTGGTGTGTGTGGTGTTGTGTTGTTGTGTGTGTGATGTGTGTGTGTGTGTTGTGTGTGTGGTGTGTGGTGTGTGTGGTGTGTTGTGTGTGTGTTGTGTGTGTGTGTGTGTGTGTGTGTGTTGTTGTTGTTGTTGTTAGGTTGTGTGTAGGTGTGTTGTGTGTGTGTGTGTGTGTGTGTGTGTGTGTGTGTGGGGTGGTGGTGTGTGTGTGTGTGTGTGTGTGTGTGTGTGTGTGTGTGTGTGTGTGTGTGTGTGTGTGTGTGTGTGTGTGTGTGTGTGTGTGTGTGTGTGTGTGTGTGTGTGTTATCCTGAAAGAAGAATAAAGAAGAATTACCTAAATCAATGCTTCTGAATTTTAGATGAAGCGATAGAAATTGAAATAGACGACTATGCAAGAGAAAATCACTTCCGTTATACTTTCTGCCCAATCGGAAGAAACTTCTTCATCCACCGTTGAAACAATGATCACTCCCAAGGAAAATTCACAAAATACGACCTGTTTGTAATATTGTACCATTACATGTCGCCAATTCAATGAACAGTGCGAACACTGCTAATGGGGAATATCACCACCTAAGATGTCGAGAGGAGTAAATGAAGTGCTTTTTTTGGAAGCCAAGACCTTTGGTTTCGCCAAAGCTAGAAGTTTTTTGTGTAAATAAATGTGTGAAGGGTAAAGAGAGCCTACTAGACTAGACGAACCAATACACTCTTCTGTGAATTGTTAGAAATTATGCTGGATATACCTTCTGTGTATGATGTGCAAAAAGGAGGAACCATTGAACAGTGGAGTGCATATCAATGTGCCAGTCCACCTACCACTATATATATATATATATATATATATATATATATATATATATATATATATATATTATATATATATATATATATATAATATATATATACTATATATATATATATATATATATATATAATATATAATATAGTATATATATAATATATAATATATATATATATATGGAACATTTATAAGTGCTTGACTCCGTTAAAATTAGGTTAGGTTAATTTAGGTTAAGTTTGGTTAGGTTAGGTTAGATTAGGTTAGGTTACCCAAAAATTTAATGTATTTACTGTAAAATTATTAAAATAACGATACATTAATTATTGATTTTCGCTCCTGGAGTCAACCACTATATAAATAGCCTATATATATATATATATAATATATATATATTACTATATATATATATATATATATTATATATATAATATATATATATATATATATATATATATATATATTATATATATATGATAATATATATATATATATATTATATATATATATATATATATAGTAAGTGGATGGCAAGGTCAGGAGCTCCTCCACCCTTTTCGATATGAAGGATAGAGTTATAGGTCTGAAACTTGGAAATATAATGTATATATGGAATAAGGTACGAATCCGTGTAAATTTTCAAGTCTGTAGGATGTATAAAGAGGGGGGTCACCCCCGAGAGCGTAACCGCTAACCGCCCCCGCGTTTATACGCTTTTGGTTTCCAAACCCGAGATTGAGTTAGGCCTAACGGCTAATCATCGACCCAGGTGTTCGATTGCGTGAGAGAAAAAAGAGCGAACCGAGCCGCGCGCGTGCGTGCGTGCCTACACCCAATGTTATTATTTATTATTATTACGTCGAAGTTCGATTTCCGAAGGAAATCGAATCTGAGTCGAAAAACGATCCCTGTAAGGGATCGTTTTTTTACGCACTCTGACTTTGGATTCCGCCGAGGTTTCTTCTTCGCATCCGGTTCTGAGTCCGATATATATCTACATGGGTTAGAGTTAACGTATCGCTTTCAAACTTGGTATATGTTCTATGAAGGATGATAAAAATCTGATCCCACGCGAGTTTGTTTTTTGCACCGTAGGTCACCTAAGGGGTGTTGCCCCCCTTAGCGCCAAGTCAAATTCATCATGAAAACCCTCTTGTTAGGCTTAACGAATCGGAGTGAAATTTGGATGTGAGCTATATGATGACGCAATCTCGTCGGAGACGAGATTACGTCACTCTGTGTCTCCCCGTAAGGGGGGACGATGCCCCACAAAAAATTAAAATTGATCGTAGAAGATTGAAAACTCAGAGAAAGGTTGAAGGAGACGGAGTCGGAGACGGAGTTGGAGTCGGATTCGGAGACGGAGTCGGAGTTGGATTCGGTTTCGGTGTCCAGGGACCCCACCGGAGGGGGGTCCCCAGTTGAAAAAAGAAGAAGAAATGCATGTAATGCAAAACAGAGGAAGGAGAAGAAGAAGAAAGGAAGAAGGAGGAGGAAAGGAGGAAGGAAGAAGAATGAGGAATGAGGAGGAGTAGGAGAAGGATTCAGAGTTGGCTTCGGCACCGGTGCTGGACCACTGCGGTGCCGAGTTAATAAAACAATTCCGTATAACAACAAATGTTGGTGTGTTTTATAAAGGGTTATCGGGGGAGCCCGTAGATCTCGATATTAGGGTATAAGGCCAGTGTAGGGTGTCTAGGACCCCCCATTAGGGGGTCCTCGACTGAAAAAAAAGAGCACAGAGTGCTAAACAGAGGAAGAAGAAGAAGAAAGGAAGAAGAAAGGAAGAAGGAGGAATGAGGAAGGAAGAAGAATGAGGAAGGTGGAAGAAGAATGAGGAAGGAGGAGTAGGAGTTGACAGCTGCACCGGTGCTGGCTTCGGTGCGGTGCTGAGTTATTAAATATTAGTGTAATGATGCAATATTGGTGTCCTTATATATGTTATTGGGTCTGTAGATTTCGAAATAATGGTTTCAGAACCAATCAAGAATAAAAAAATAATAAATAAATAAATCTAATATTAATTTCTTATTTCTTTTTGTTTTATTACACTTACAATTTACCGTTTTTCATACCGCCTAAAGCAAGTAGAATCACTAAAATCAAACCACCATCCAGCCCCCCTGCCTGCACCCTCCTGACAGCATGCTGTGGATAATATGATCTATTGATTTAAAGTCACATTTTGAGTATCATTTTGAATAAACATAACATAAAATCAAGTTCTTTATACAAACATCAACCAATATATGTTGACATAACAAAGTTTTCACATTAATAAAGCTTACTTAGCATCATCTGAACTATGAATATAACCACACAATAACGACAAACCTGATACAATCCTAACAGAAATAAACTGTAACGTTGAACTAAAGTTCCACACTTAAACACCTGAAAACCAACTAAGATGTTATGCAAAACGTAACCCAATCTCTTATTTTTCAAGCAATCCTCTAGCAAAATAACGTTAATTTTTACATTAACATAGTAACATTTAAAAAAATTTATCACAACATTGGTTAACTTATCATACAGACCAGCGAAATATGCTAACATAATAAAGTTTCCACAATAATAAGTAAACATAGCATCAACTGAACTAAGAAAATAATGCCCAAAGACAAACCAACACTTACACGAAATAAGCAGTCCAACGTTACAAAGTTCCACACTAACACCAGTAAAGCAACTAACAATGGTATGCAAAGAACCTATATCTTACTTTTTCAAGCATAACTCTAGCATATTAACGTTAATCTTACACTAACACAGTAACATTTAACTAAAATTTCTCACAACATTGGTTAATTATACATACAAGACCAGCGAAAGTAGCTAACTATAAATAAAGTTTCCACATCAAATAAAGCTAACCATACATCAAAACTGAACTAAGAAATAATCCCAAAGACAAACCTAACACAACTTACAACCGAATAAACTGTTAACATTAACAAAAGTTTCCAACACTTAACACCAGTAAAGCAACTAACATGGTAAGCAAAACGTAACCTAATCTTACTTTTTCAAAGCGGTATCACTAACATATTTACTGTTATCTTACACTAACACAGTAACATTTAACTAAAATTTCTCACACGTGGGTTTATTATCATACAGAAGCAGCGAAAAGTATGCTAAACGTAACAAAGTTTTCCACATCAATAAAGCTACATAGTATAACATGAACTAAGAAAATAATGCAAAAAGACAAACCTAACACAACTTACATACGAAAAAACTGTTAACATTAACAAAGTTCCACACTTAACACCAGTAAAGTAACTAACTTTAAATACAAAACGTAACCCTGTTCATAACTTTTTCAAGCTATCTCTTAACATATTAACGTTAATCTTACATTGAAACAGTAACATTTATCAAAAAATGTGTCATAAACCATACCTACCATCATAATACCTAACGAGTAAAAACGAATAAAGTAAAGTTTTTAGACTTCCTCTCTTTTTTAAGACTTTCCGCCTCCTTTCAGAAAAATACCAACTCTAAACATGAAAAATAATTTTATGCTTTTAACTAATTTGCATAAAGTGATGCAATACTTATTATATTTGACCCTCTGGCAGGAATACAAGCAATGTAGCAGTCGCCATTCGGTTTACGATTAAATATAGACACATCGTTGGGGATAACGAAACTCCTCGTGAAGATATCAACAACAAGCGGAGAGATTCGGGGAAGATGTCATCGTATCAACACAGCGAAAAAACTATCCTACTGAAGAAAATAGTGTATAAACATCCTTAATGTAATGAAGAATTCTTTCTTTCAATCAATCAGAAGAAAGTAAACAAGAATACGAACCATATAATGAACCATATCAGTTTCAAAAGGGTATATATTCTCGTTCGACAAACAACACAACAACAACAACACAAATAGTACAAAGATAAGTTCTTTTGATACTTACTACTTGAGTATATGCTTACTAACATTGTTTTCACATAATAAAGCTAACATAGCATTATCAGAGCTAAGAAAATATGTACAACGACGAATCTAACACAACTTAATAGTCACGAAATAAACTGTTTTAACAATTAACAAAGTTTTCCACACCTTAACACCTGTAGCAACTGAACATTGCATACAAAACGTAAAATATATTCCTACTTTTACCAAACATATCTCCAATATTAACGTTAATTTTTACATTGACACAGTAATATATTTAGCAGAATTTAATCATAACCTTGTTTAATTAATCATACAGAGCCAGTGAAAGTTATGCTAACAATTAACAAACTTTCGCACTTAACAACAGTAAAATAGTACATAACACTTCGTCCAAAACGTAACCTCAATTCACACTTTTTCAAACATATCTCTGACATATCAATGTTAATTTTACATTAACAATGTAATATTTAACAAAAGTTTAGAATAAACCTGTCTAATCATCAAACTGACAAGATCAATCAATAAATGCTGACGTAACAAATGTTTTACATCAACTTCGTAACATTTAACAAAAAATTCATCATAACATCGTCTAAATATCATAATCCCCAGCGAATAATCGCAAACATAAAAACATAACAAAAAAATAACAAAATTTTATCCTAACATAACATAAAAATAAGTTCTTTGAGTAAAATATCACAGTAAAACGTAATAATTTACTGATTTTAAAGCAGTAAATCAGTAAATCAACCACCCATCCCTGCAGTCCCCTACCCTTCCCACCCGCCTGTGATCTATGACTATTGATTCAAGTCATATTTCGAGTATCATTTTGGATAAATATAACATAAAAATAAGTTCTTTATATACTAACCTACGAATATATGCTTAACCAACAAAGTTTTAGCATCAATAAAGCTAACAAATCATAACGCGACTAGGAATATAATGTACAAATGCAAACCTAACATACCTAGCGTATGAAAATCAGCTAACATCCTGAAAATTCCCGTACTGATCATGGTAAACTAGCTAACGATCATACAATACTCGATATGTTCGCCACTTTTCGAGCATATTAGCAACAGGTAAATCCGTATTTATCTAACAAAATCCCTTTACAAAGTGACCAATCTATCAAATATCAGCATCTTAAACTATGAATTGACACTATCTTTCAATTCCAAAGTGTCACTCGTTTGAGTATAACCCTCATTATGACCTGTGAATTAAAACGTAGCATTTAGCAAAAGTCTAGGCAAACCTACATTATTCAACAAAACTTAACCCTAGGTTCACGTTTTCTAACACATCACCGTTAGTTAACACAAGCAATATCTTACAAAAACTCATCATTTTCTCTAAAAAAATCAGTGTTATTTCCACATTGTCATAGTAATATTTAACAATAAACGGTAACTTAACTTACAGAATAAACAGTTTTCAATTAACCAACGAGTATCTAAAGCAACAACATTACTTTCCTGAGAGAAAACCTAGGGGGATGCGCCTAATGAAAGGGTATGAATCCTGCGAGGGGGATCACCCCGAATGGGTGTAAGCGGGCTTTTTGGGACTCAGCCCAAGGGCTGAGGCCTTACCCCTCCGTCGGAGGGGTAAAGCCCGCTTACACCCCTTCGGGGTGATCCCCCTCGCAGGATTCATACCCTTTCAATGGGCGCATCCCCCTGGGTTTTCTCTCAGAAGGTAATGTGTTGCTTAAGATACTCTTGGTTAATGAAAAACTGTTATTCGTAAGTTAAGTACGTTATGTTAAATATTACTTTGACAATGGGGAAATAACACTGATTTGTCAGAAGAAATGATGAGTTTTTTGTAAGAATATTACTGTGTTAACTAACGGTGATGTGTTAGAAACGTGAACCTAGGTTAAGTTTTTTGTTGAATAATGTTAGGTTTGCCCCTAAGACTTTTTGCTAATGTCTACGTTTATTCCACAGGTCCAAATGAGGTTTATACCAAAACGAGTGACAACTTTGAATGAAGATTAGTGTCCAATTCAAATAGTTCAAGATGGGGCATCTTTGATAGATTGGTCACTTTGTTAAATAGGGATTTCGTTAGATAAATACGGAATTACCTGTTGCTAAATTGCTCGAAAAGTGGAAAACATATCGAGTAGTTGTATGACTGTTAGCTAAGTTATCCATGATCAGTAGGGAATTTTTCCAGATGTTTAGCTAAGTTTTTGCTAGGTAATGTTAGGTTTGCATTTGTACATTATATTCCTAGTCGCGGTTTATGATTTGTTAGCTTTAATTGATGCTAAAAATTTGTCGGTAAGGCATATATTTGTAGGTTAGTTATAAAGGAACATATTTTTATGTTTATTTGTCCAAATGATACTTGAAATATGACTTGAATCAATAGCTCAATAGATCACAGGCGGGTGGGAAGGGTAGGGGACTGCAGGGATGGGTGGTTTGATTTACTGATTTACTGATTTACTGCTTTAAAATAAGTAAACTATTACGCTTTCTATGATATTTTATTCAAAAGAACTTATTTTTATGTTATGTTAGGCTAATAAAATTTGTTATTTTTTTGTTCTTTACGACAACTATGTTATGTTTGCGATTATTCGCTGGAGATTATGATATTTATTTAGACGGGGTTATGATGAATTTTTTGTTAAATGTTACGAAGTGATGTAAAACATTTGTTTACGTCAGCATTTATATTCTTTGTCAGTAATGATGATTAGTCGGTTTATGCCTAAACTTTTGTTAAAATATTACGATGTTAATGTAAAATTAACATTGATTGTCAAGAGATGTTTGAGAAAGTGTTGAATAGGTTACGTTTTGGGACGAAGGTGTTATTACTTTACTGTTTGTTATGTGCGAAACGTTTGTTAAATGTTAGCATACTTTCACTGCTCTG
This sequence comes from Trachelipus rathkii, assembly GCA_015478945.1. NCBI lineage: Eukaryota > Metazoa > Arthropoda > Malacostraca > Isopoda > Trachelipodidae > Trachelipus > Trachelipus rathkii. The sequence goes on from JABUQX010034405.1 coordinate 37,465, forward strand.
TATGAATAATTAAACAAGGTTATGTAATTTCTTAAGAAACTCTTTCTTTTGTAAAATGTAAAATTAACGTAATATGTTGGAGAAATTAATCTAAAATGGAACGAATACGGTTACGTTTTGTTCAATGTCAGTTGCATTTACAGGTGTGTAAGTGTGGAACTTTGTTATGTTAAACAGTTTATTCGTGCTTAAGTTGTGTTAGATTCGTCGTAGTTACATTATTTTCTTAGCTCTGATAATGCTATGTTAGCTTATAATGTGAAAACAATGTTACGTTAGCATATATATTCATTAGTTAGTATCCAAAGAACTTATCTTTGTACTATGTTGTTGTTGTTGTTGTTGTTGTTGTCGAAAGAGAGAATTTATACCCTTTTGAACTGATATGGTTCATTCGTAAGTCGTATCCTTGTTTACTTTCTTCTGATTGATTGAAAAGAAAGAATCTCATTAACATTTAAGGGAATGTTTATACACCTATTTTCCTTTCAGATAGGATAGTTTTTTTCCGCTGTGTTGATCGATGACATCTCCCTGCATCTCTACGCTTGTTGTTGATATCTTCACGAAGGAAGTTTCGTTATCTCCCAACGACGTGTCATTTAATATTTAATCGTAAAACCCGAATGGCGACTGGCTACATTGCTTGTATTCGCTGCCAGAGGATCAATATAATAAAGTTATTGCCCAACTTTATGCAATATTAAAAGCGTAAAACAATTTTTTCATGTTTAGAGTTGGTATTTTCTGAAGGACGGCGGAGTCTAAAAAGAGAAGTCTAAAAACTTTACTTTATTCGTATTTACTCGTTAGGTATTATGATCGTTAGGTTGGTTTGAAACACATTTTTTGAATAAATGTTACTGTGCAATGTAAGAATTAACGTTATTATGTTGAGATATGCTTGGAAAAAGTATGAACAGGTTACGTTTTGTATTTAAAGTTAGTTACTTTACTGGTGTTAAGTGTGGAACTTTGTTAATGTTATTTTCGTATGTAAGTTGTGTTAGGTTTGTCTTTTTGCATTATTTTCTTAGTTCATGTTATGCTATGTTAGTTTTATTTGATGTGGAAACTTTGTTACGTTAGCATACTTTCGCTGCTCTGTATGATAATTAACCAATGTGTGAAAAATTTAAGTTAATGTTATTTTTTTTTTTGTTTTTTTACTCTGTTAGTGTATGAGATTAACGTTAATAATTTAGAATACGCTTGAAAAAAGCTAAAGAATAAGGTTAGCGTTTTGCCATACCATGGTTAGTTGCTTTACTGTGTTAAGTGTGGAATTGTTAATGTAACAGTTTATCGTGTGTAAGTTGTGTAGGTTGTCTTTGGGCATTATTTTTTTATTCAGTTGATGCTATGTTAGCTTTTATTGATGTGGAAACTTTATTAGGTTGCAAACTTTCGCTGGTCTGTATGATAATAAGGCCAATGTTGTGAGAAATTTTTAGTTAAATGTTACTGTGGTTAGTGTAAGATTAACGTAATATGCTAGAGTTATGCTTGAAAAAGTAAGATTAGGTTACGTTTTTTGCATACCCATGTTAGTTGCTTACTGTGTTAAGTGTGGAAAATCTGTTACGTTGACTGGCCTTATTCCTGTTAAGAATGTGTTATGTTTGTCTTGGCATTATTTTCTTAGTTCAGTTGTTGCTATTAGCTTTATTAATGTGGAAAACTTTATTATGTTAGCATACTTTCGCTGGTCTGTATGTAATTGAACCAATGTTGTATAAATTTTTGCTAAATAGTTACTGTGTTAGTGTAAGATTAACGGTTAATATGCTAGAGTTATGCTTGAAAAAGTTAAGCATTAAAGGTTCGTTTTGCATCCATGGCTAGTATTGGCTTTACCTGGTGTAAGTGTGGAACTTTTTATAACGTTTACAGTTATTACTGTTTAAAGATGTATCAAGGTTTGTCGTTGTGGGTTATATTCAATAGTTCAGATGATGCTAATAAGCTTTATTATGTGAAAAATTGTTATGTCAAACATATATTTGGTTGATGTTTGTTAAAAGAACTTTGATTTTATATTATGTTTATTCAAAATGATACCTCAAAAATGTGACTTGAATCAATAGATCAATAGATCACAGATGGTCAGGAGGGTGGCAGGAGGGGGGCTGGATGGTGGTTTGATTTAGTGATTTACTGCTTTAGGGTATGTAAAAACGTAAATTTGTAAGTTATAAACATAAAAAGAATAAGAAATTTATTTATTTATTTATTTATTTATTTATTTTTTATTTCTTGATGGTTCTGAAACCATTATTTCGAAATCTACAGACCCAATGTAACATATATAAGGACACCAATATTGCATCATTACCCTAATATTTAATAACTCAGCACCGCACCGAAGCCAGCACCGGTGCAGCTGTCAACTCCTACTCCTCCTTCCTCATTCTTCTTCCACCTTCCTCATTCTTCTTCCTTCCTCATTCCTCCTTCCTTTCTTCTTCCTTTCTTCTTCTTCCTCTGTTTTGCACTCTGTGCTCTTTTTTTTCAGTCGAGACCCCCCTAATGGGGGGGTCCTAGACACCCTACACTGGCTTATAACCCTAATATTCGAGATCTACGGGCTCGATAACCCTTATAAACACACCAACATTGTTGTTATACGAATGTTTATTAACTCGGCACCGCAGTGGCTCCAGCACCGGTGCCGGAGCCCAACTCTGAATTCCTTCTCCTACCCTCCTCATTTCTTCATTCTCTTCCTTCCTCCTTTCCTTCCTCCTTCTTCCTTTCTCTTCTATTTTTTCTTCCTCCTTCTTCCTTTCTTCTTCTTCTCCTTCCTCTGTTTTGCATTACATGCATTTCTTCTTTTTTCAACTGGGGACCCCCCCTCCGGTGGGGTCCCTGGACACCGAAACCGAATCCAACTCCGACTCCGTCTCCGAATCCGACTCCAACTCCGTCTCCTTCAACCTTTCTCTGAGTTTCAATCTTCTACGATCAATTTTAATTTTTTGTGGGGCAGCGCTCCCCCCTTACGGGGAGACGCAGAGTGACGTAATCTCGTCTCCGACGAGATTGCGTCATCATATAGCTCACATCCAAATTTCACTCCGATTCGTTAAGCCTAACAGGGTTTTCAGGACGAATTTGACCTTGGCGCTAAGGGGCAACACCCCCTTAGGGGTGACCTACGGTCACCAAAACTCGCGTGGGATCAGTTTATCACCTTCATAGAACATATACCAAGTTTGAAAGCGATGCGTTAACTCTAACCCATGTAGATATATATCGGACTCAGAACCGGATGCGAAGAAGAAACCTCGGCGGAATCCAAAGTCGGAGTGCGTAAAAAAAACGATCCCTTACAGGGATCGTTTTTCGACTCAGATTTGATTTCCTTCGGAAATCGAATCTTCGACGTAATAATAATAATAATAACATTGGGTGTATGTGCACGCAAGCACGCGCGCGCTCGGTCGCTCTCTCTCTCTCACGCATCGAACACCTGGGTCGATGATTAGCCGTTAGGCCTAACTCAATCTCGGGTTTGGAAAGCCAAAAGGGTATAAACGCGGGCGTAGCGGCTACGCTCTCGGGGGTGACCCCCCTCTATATACATCCTACAGACTTGAAATTTACACGGATTCGTCCTTATCCCATATATACATTATATTCCAAGTTTCAGACCTATAACTCTATTCCTTCATATCGAAAAGGGTGGAGGAGCTCCGGACCTGCATCACTACTATATATATATATATATATATATATATATATATATATATATATATATATATATATATATATATATATATATTATATATATATATATATATAATATATGTAATAAAATATATATAAATATATATATATATTATAAATATAATATATAATATATATATATATATATAATAATATATATATATATATTATATATATATATATTATATATATATAATATAATATTTATATATATATATAATATATATATAATATATATATCAACATATTATATATATATATATATATATATATATAGAACTCCTCGTAGCGTAGGAGGTTGACTCGTCGACTCATGCGAGAGGACGTTGGTTCAACCCTCCTCGTAACAGTGAGTTTTATCTTCCTGGGGGCAAGAATTAAAACTCGGCTGCGAACACGTGGTAGCGACAAGCTTGGGATAGCCGGGCCTTAAAGTTCGGATTTCCCTGTAGTTCCCGTGTTATCCAATGAGAGGGGATAAATCACGTTAAAAAGGAAAAGTTATATATATATATATTATATATTATATATATAATATATATATATAATATATATATACTATATATATTATAATATATATATATATATATATATATATATTATATATATATAAATACTATATATATAATATATTAATAATATCAGTACTTTTGGCACAATTTATGGATTTTTCAAAAAAAAAGTAATTTCAAATTTTCAACAAAAGGGTAAAAAAAATAAAGTTAATTGATAAAAAAAACATTTATTTGGGTGCTATATGATGGTGTTGTATATGATATATTGTTTAATAAGCAGTTTGGCCACCTTTTGCATGAATAAGTGCTTTAACACGTCTTGGCATGCCAGTGATCAAAGTTCTGCACATTTCTTGAATTCGCGGAGATCGAAACCAAACTTCAATAAGACGTTCTATAAGTTGTTGTTTGGTCGTAATGGGCTGTTTATGTATTTCATCCTTGAGTATGCACCATAAACTCTCTATAGGATTCATGTCTGGAGAATTTCCAGCCCATGGGAGCACCTGAACGCCATTTTCTGTGCACCATTTCTTCACCGATTTTGCAGTATGGCATGGAGCAGAGTCTTGTTGAAATATCCAAGGACTTTCACCATACCATTCCCTTATTTGAGGTAACAAACGACCTTTAAGTACCTCTATGTACTTAAATTGGTCCATGGTTCCATCAACAATGTGTAAACGGCTTGTTCCATGCACAGAAATAGCTCCCCACACCATGATTTTTGTTGGAAATTTTATTGTTTTCTTCAGACATTGAGCTAAAAATTCTTCACCAGCTCGTCTTCGAACAGTCTGAACACGGTCATCAAGTACTGCGATGGTTGATTCGTCAGAGAAGACTACCTACATGAAAAAAGAAAATATACAGTTCATACAGTCAAGAGAACTAACTACCTACATGAATATAAATAATATACAGTACAGTTAAAAAAAATACTGTCACAGATACTGTAACAGAAAATATTCCTATATCCACTAATAAATTATTTTTATGCACCACAACTTCTAATAATAATTAATGATCTTTTGTCCAATACAAGTTAACTATAGATGTGTCATTCTTACCTTTTCCCATTGCTCGGAAGTCCACTCAACATGGTTCTTAGCCCAGGCATAACGTGTCTTCATCATCATCTCTGTAAGTCGAGGCTTCTTTCTCGGGCGATACGCTTTCAATCCAACTTCCAAAAGCCTCTTGTTCACTGTTCTTCGGGCAAGAATAACACCCTCCGCAGCCAGTTGAAAAGAAATCTGTTTGCAAGTTAATCTTCTGTTAAGAAGAGCCTCTTTTATTATCTTTCTATCCATTCTAGGAGTTGTTTTACGTTTCCGACCACATTTTCCAACCCTACTCGAGTTCAAATTTTGACTGTTTTCCATTTTCTTTTTAATATTGCTAACTGATTGAGTTGATACATTCAATTTTTTGGCTATTTCTTTCTGTTTTAGCGTACCTACACTTAATAGAACATTTATTTGTCCAACTTTGCGTGGACTCAAGTCCTTAAATTTACCCATTTTCTAAAGTTTCTAAATAGCATAGATTTGTTAAAAAATATAAAGACAAAGTCTATTTTTATAAATCACATCTGGGAACAATACATATTACTGCAAAAATAAAAATTAAAAGTCTATAAGAGGCAGAAAATTCAACTTCACAAAGCCAAACTAATACACAGAATGATTTCGTCAAAATCTCGTGCGCGGACTAATACACGTGGGTCCAAGTTATTTCTACAGTGTTGCCAGATTTACTCGAATATTAGACTAAAAGTCTCTAAAAATTAATGTTTAATAGTTGTTCGGTGCTATTGTATAAAAATAAAATGATTGCAATAATTTAAATACATTTTGTTGACCAAATTGTTGAAATTTGGAAATTTTTTTGAAAAATCCATAATAATTGTGCCAGTACTGTAAATATATATACTACTATAATATATATAATATATATTATATAATATATATATATAATATATATATATATTTATATTATATATATATTATATATATTATATTATATATATTATATATATAATATATAACTATATATATACTGCCAGCAATAAACAAATAGCTGTTTCCTTTGATAAAAGGAACTTTCTTCCTGTCCCGGACTTCAGGAATGTTTCCCAAACCTTCCCCATTGTTGATAAATAATCAGTGAATCTTTCCAAATTTAATGCCCGAGTCCTTCCTAAACAAAATTCCCCCAGTTTTTAATTGCTAATAGAATAGGCAGTGGTAACATTAGAAAGCATAATCCAAAAATTAAATTAAAAAAATTAATATCAATAGTAATTTAAAAATTGAATCTAAATATTATATATATATTATATATATATATATTAATATATATATATATATATATTATATATAATAATATATATATATATATATATATAATATATATTATATATATATTAATATATATATAATTATACAAGAAAAGCCCAACAAAAGCAAATAAACAAATATAATAATGGAAATGATATCCACCGATAAAATAAATTATATATATATATATATATATATATATATATATAATATATATATATATATATATAATACTATAATATATAATATATACTATATATATATTATATATATATATTATATATATATATATATATATTATATAATATTATATATTATATATATATATATATATATATAGTATATATATATATTATATATATAATATATATATATATATATAAATTAGTGGCTGCTGATGTTGACATTCTCAATGCCCATCCGATTTCAGAATGTTTCCTAAGATTCGCATCAGTTCAGAACAAGTGTGAATGTGAAATCTACTTTTTATAATGCCTTAATGTCTGGCCTAGAAAATCTTCAACAACCAAAGTTGAATGTAAATCACGATACACCCAAGAAATGGAACAGTACGCTAAGCCACAAATGATTCAACTCAAATTAATAGCTAAGAGCAGTTTGAAGTCGTCCCGAAAATCAATCGAACGAAATGAAGGACTCATTGCAATTTCTATTAAAGCTCTATATCCCTAGGAAAAAAGAAAAGGTCATCTGATTCTACTGTAACCGACGCCAAGAGATTTATCTTGGCTTCAAGTAGTGACAATGGACAAGAGACTGAAGAGAAAGAAAATTGATAAAATGGTTGATTTTAATTCTAATGAAAAAAATCGCCAAACTATTTTAATCCTCTCGAATAGTGGAAACAAATGAAGAACAGCATCCTAAATTTAGCAAACTTGCTCAACGCTATCTAGCTGGTCTCAAGCAATAATCCGAGACGAGATTTG
>JABUQX010034405.1:52500-70000 GCA_015478945.1 Trachelipus rathkii
CATATTATATAATATATGTTCATATATTATTTGATTATATGATTTTGTATGATTATATGTTTATCATCGATTTATTATGTTGGAATGTATTTAATGTGTTGTAATAATTATTTTGATTAGTGTGGTATTAGTGTGTGTGTGTGTGTTAATATATATTGGTTAGCATAATGCATATGCGCAATAGTGTTACAAGGGTTAGTAGGTGCTATATGGTATATTATCTAATTTAGTAGTCGGCACGTTATAGTGAGGCTTATTTATGCTATTACATACATATTAGATGTATCATATTTTTTTATGAGTATTACATTGATATCAGTTTTATTTTTATTATTTATTCTATCATATATTTTTATCATTACATACATATCTTATTTATATTCTTTTGATATCATATATTTTTATATAATTATACATACTCTATTAACTATTACATATATATTTTCTATATCTATTATTCATTACTTATATATCATTCATTTATATCTATTTATATATCTTTATTATTTTTTTTTATTCTTTTTATTTATCATTTTATTTCTTTTTTATTTCTTTTTTCTTTCATTTTATTTTATTATTTATTATTTATATTTTTTTTTTATAATTTTTTATATAATTTATTTATTTATATTTAATTTCTTTTTATGCTTTTATTTTTTTTATTTTATTTATTTTTATATTATTTTTTATATTTTTTTTTTATTGGTTCATAGCTATTTTCCACTCTTAATACTTTATTTTTCTTCGTGATATTCAATATTATCAATTCTTGTTCCTATTTTCCATGTTTATGAAGTTTTATAAACTCTCAAATGATTTTTGTTTTCAACACTCCTACCCATAATAATTTTTCCAATTATTATTCGTAATAATATTACACAGACTCTCACTCTGTGTCAAATTATGCACCAATTACCAGCTTGCTTTTGGTCATACTAAGACTTAAAAGAAAGCATTGTTGTAACAAAATTCATTAGCTTCTGCAACAGCGTGGGAACTCTCTGGTATATATGTACTCTTTCTGCTCTATTGCTTACTCTCATCTTCACTTCTCATGCACTTCACTTATTAGTATTCCTATCTCTTCACTATATTCTATTCATTATATCTCCTATTACTTCCTGCTTATTTACTCTTACCTTATGCGTAATCTATTATCTCTCTCTTTAAATTAGCTCTGCTGCTTCTGTTCTCGTCTCTCTCTACAAACTCACATCTTCATCTTCTCTACAACTGTAAATCTTTACTCTATCATTATTACTGACATATATATATCACTATATATATTCTATCTATATATTATTAACTATTATCTATATATCTTTCTCTCAATTTTATTTTTTTCTCTATACTATCACACTATATAAATATTGTGTGTTCACGTTTTTGATGTAATCTGCTAACTAATGTGTTCTATATAATGATTTACATTCACAATATATAATATATTATATATTATAACAATGCTCAGTGAAGCCGAAACAATGAGTTACAACATTGAATGACAATATAGGAAGAGCGATTTCAGAAGCCATTAAAATATCTGTTCCAGACAATAAATCTCCTAACGAAGGATGTAAAGGGAAATCAAGAAGGAAGCATTTCTTTTCCTCGTTTTCCTCTTATCAGAAACAAGTCATTAAAAAAATTATTAAAAGAAAAACATTTTAAAAAATAAAGAAAAGAAAATAATTACCCAATTCATCTTCAGCCTCTAAATAAAATTGTTTTTAATTCTAATACCTTATTTATTTTATAATAATTTTTGTTAAATTTAATTACTGTAAAAAAACGTTATGGTGAAACCTATAAGTGTTCTTCACATCTTAAAGAGAATTTTCACTGTTAATTAATGGCTTCAAAACTAATTAATTTATTTTTATATTTTTTATTCATTTGGTAACATTTTTCAGTTTTCATTTGTTTATATATATATATATATAATATATATATATATATATATATTTATTTATATATATATATATATAATATATATATATATATATATATATATATATATAATAATATATAATATATATATATATAATATATATATATATATAATATATATATATATATATATATATAATAAATTATTAATTATTATTATTATTATTATTATTATTTTTATTATTAAGGAAGGACTGACTGAAAAGAATTTTTTTTATATCGACTGCCCCTTTTTTAATAACTTTATAATAGAGTTCTACCCAATTTCAGTCTAGAGAAATTCAAACTCCGAATTGATATTATTAAAAGAAAAATGTTGAAATACTCAAGAGCCCCAAAATAATTTTAGCTAAATTTTGTGTTTTAACTACCATCTACACATTTTTTGTGCTATGAGATTTATGCACAATCAACAGTACCGAAGGAGATTTCATCGGTTTTATCATTACCATATCACTATTAAAGTGCACTTGAAAATGCTTCTTTACCCTCTGAGGGAGTATACCATAAATCTCCCATTGGCTCTTTTACAAATGTCTACTTCAATTCGACAAAATATTACCATTCTTGGCTTCGCCAATTCAGCCAAATTCTTCAATTGACTAAAATATTTTTTTTTAAAAGTTTCATCCCATCCTAAGATAATTTTTGAAATTTTAATTGTTGTTTTCATTAGTTGGTGTACCAAGGGCTAATTAATCGCATTCTAGCACCATTGCAGCTCCTTTGTATAGCCGAGAGATTGGGAACTCTAAGCTTGCTAGTTGCTGGCACATTCAACTTTCCAGTCACATCTGTTTTCTGGAATTCCTTGCCATTTATTCTTCTTGCTCGTTTTATCTTGTTTTTAAGATAACGTCCGGGCTCACCTGAGGAATATACATAAAAATTGACCTCGGATGGATTTCTTCTCCTTTGTTTTATGCTTCCAACTCCAATAAGAAAAATATAATTAGAAAAAAATTAAATACAAACAATGTACCTGAGTTATGCAAAGGCTACATCAGATTCCATCTTTCTATAGGTTCATTTGCCACTATATATATATATATATAGTATCATATATATATATATTATTATACTATATATATATATATATAATATATTATACTATATAATAATCATATATTATTATATATATATATATATAGACTTTTTGCAGGTGTGTGTATGTGCCTCCCAAAGTATGATGGAATATTGCAGTAAACTTTACTACAAAATAATTAATAATTATATATATAATAATAATAATAAATTAACATGCGCAAAAGAACGATACTTATATTATGAGGAAATTGATGTTCCTATTTATCAAATTTTTGAAAGTAAATTTTAAAATTAACTATTTAAAGAATTGCGTGCATATTAGTCATCAGTTTACCATGCAAATGTGTCACTTCACCACACGCTATATATTTATATATATAATAATATACTATTATATATATAGTATATATATATGAATTAATATATATATACTATATAAATAATATTTATTAATATATTATTATATATATATTATATATATAAATATCAAGTGCTTACCTTGAAGGTTATAATGCGAGTTGCACTATATATATATAATATATATATATATATATAATATAGTATATTATATATATATTATATATATATATATTATAATATAAGTATAAGTATATATATATATATATATATATACATATATAAATTATTTATATATATGATATATTATTAATATATATATATATATTATATATATATATATATGATTTATATATTATATTATATTATATATATATATAGTATACTAACTATATTATATATATAATATTAATAATTATATATAATATATATATATACATAATATTATATATATGGTAGTAGTAGATAATACTATATATATATACTATATATATAGAATATATATATATTATATACATTATATATATAATATATATTATTATATATTATAATATAATATATATATATATATATAATATATAATATATATTATTATATAAATATATATATCAGTGGTACTTGAAGGTTATTAATTGGTAGGCAGCTATTGAATATATAAGATTATATATATTATATTACCTATATATACTTTATATATAGGGTATACTATATATATCATAGACTATATTATAGTATATATAATATATATATAACTATATCATATATATATAGATTATATAATATATATATAGATTATATATAATATATATAGTTATATACTATATATATATATATATATATTTAATAAATATATATTATATATATATAACTATATATATACTATATATATATTATTATATATATATTATATATATATATACTACTATATATATATATTATATATATATATATATATATATATACTATATATATATATATTATATATATATATATATATATATATATATATATATATATATATATTATATATATTTTATATAAAAATATATTATATAATATATTATATATATATAACTTATATATATATAGTATATATTATATATAATATATATATACTATTTATTACTAATATAATATATATATTATATATATATATTATATGCTATAATATATATATATATATATATTACGATATATTATATATATATAATATAATATATATATATAATTAAATTCTTCGAAAACAAGCAAACAACTCAAAACTTTTAAGTTTATATTATTATTGGTATTTTATCTTCTGGTCTCGTGAATATTCCATTGTCTCTCTTACTAAACAAGCAACTAAAAGGCTAGATGCAGAGTTCCTTTACAACGTCCTTGTTGCTTTGCTCTTTTTCTTATACAGTTGTCATTTGCTACCAATATATATGGATTATACCATTCACACAGCCCTCCTTGAAAGGTAATCTATATAGGAAGTTTCAGTTTATCAACTCCCACAATCTCTTTCTAATAGTCGGAATTTCTACATCACTCTCCTTATTCTGCCATCCTTACGACAAAGACGGTTTTTATTTGCACAGTCTTAGTCACAATCCTTCACATTTGAGGTGAATTAACGACAAAATGTCTTTTCCGCACAGTCCCATTCTCTCTCTGTTAAGCTCCGACTCGACCCTTAACCGCTATACTCATTTACATTTGCTCAAATTAAAAAGTCTGCAACACACTTCCTCTGACTCACGTACTTTCAAACGCAGTGTATCGTTACAGGTTGGCCTTTGATTCGATTAGGTATGGGATTCTCATTTAACTCTAATGAATTTAATAATTGCGTTAGGGCCTTAGGCCATCATCCATCAGAGGAGATACAGTATATAGAAAGAGAGAAGGAAAGGAAGATATAAAGAGATAGAGATAAAAATGGAAGGGAAGAGGAAGTGATAGAAAGAGAAAAACAAAGAGAATCAAACCGGATTTTTAATATTTTTTTTTTCATTTTTTCCGCAAAAAAACAAAAACAATGATATAGCTTTTTTTTCTTTTTTATTTTAAACTATTTCTGGTCGGAATTTGATGGAACACGCAAAAGAAAACTAGCCAACCATTTCTGTAACCAATAAAATTTAAAATCGGCCCGATAGAAAGGAAAAAAAAAATAAGTTCTTATTTTCTGTTTTTGCAAAAAAAAAATTAAAAAATTAACCGAAGTAAATCATAACCATAAGAATAATCTGGCACGACTATTCTAAATCTGCTATAAAAGCGAATTAAATTTAAAATAATGAATATTAAATTGTAAATTTTTTTTTTTATAAAAACACGATTTGAAACAATTTAATTCTCTCTCTCTCTCTCTCTCTCTCTCTCTCTCTCTATATATATATATATATATATATATACTATATATAGTAGTATATATATATGGTATATATATATATATTATATATATTATATATAAATATAATATACCTATATATATATATAATATATATATATATTATATATATATATTATATATATATAGCTAATATGGTAATTTGTCGATTTTTATTTTCGTGTTTTTTTAAAATTTTATTTATTATATATTCTACGAAACGAGGTAAATTTACAAGACTTTCCATGATACCACCTACCTTCAAGCAGTGGCATCTTTTTCAAAAAAAAATTTAAGTCAATATAGATATATATTATATATATATATATATTAATATAATATATATATCATATATATATATATATATATTATATAGATATTGTACATCATGTATTTATGAAACTTATATTATATGTTGTGTTGGTGCCGATCTGCTATTAAGTATATATTAAAATATATATATATATTATATTGTATATTTATATTATAACTATATATATATATATATATATATATACATATATAATTCATATTTATATTATATATACTATATATATATATAATAGTATATATACTATTTATATTTATATTATATATACTATACATATATATATATATATATATATATTATATATATATATATATTACTATATATAATACTATATACTATATATATATTATATACTTATAATAAAGTTGAATGATGCCAATATGTTAAATGTAACAAATTAAAAAAAAAAAACAACAAAGCTGAAAAAGTAAGTACTTGTGACCATCGTTCGGACGGTAACATTTTCTGAAAAAAAATGATTTGCTGAAAAATTATTTAAAAACTCAAAAGCTCATAACTAAAAGAATTGAATTAAACTAATTTTTAGATTAACTCAAAAACTTACCAGTGGGAAGTCATAAAGAGACAAGGTCCTGTATGATCACTCACATCGGAATATTTTTTTCCCGCCATTTCCTACAAAAAATGTTTATTCAAGAGTACACCAACAACAACGACCAAGTTAATATATATATATATATATATATATAATATAATTTATATATTATATACATCTATATAATATTATATATATATGATATATTATATATATATATATTATATAATATACCCTCTTATTTACCTTGTCCTGGTGGGTGGGCTCTCTGGGACACTGTTGGGCAGGGTATATACATCAACAATGCCTACACGAAGAAACCAAACAACAAATTGAAAAAAAACAGAACCCTAATGGTAATGCGAGTCAGGTGGTGAAATGTTACCACAGTTCGACTGGATCACCATCCATCAAATTTCTTACCACCGTCGAATTTTTCGAGATAGAATATACAATGATCTGGACGAAGAGACCCAGCAACTTCGGTTCGATGATGCACTGGGGGTTGGTATGTGGTCGTGCATTTTCAGTTTTCCAGAGGCCGGATGCTTCACACCCCTTCCTGGGTTTCGGATATCTTCCTCTTCGCGCATCTGCCCCTCCCCGGAACATCCTTTTCTTCTGTCTTTTCAGTGCTAGTCCCCGAGCGCATGAAAGTCGATTCCCCGATGTTCAACTGATTCGCTACACTGCTTGGCTGTTTTTAAGCAGACCAAGTCCGACGGGTTGGAGTCTCAGAGTGAGGAATCTGAGCAGCTCGGGGTGACCGCGTATTGACGAACGAATGGAATTCGGGGTTGACGCCGTCTGGATGGCGAGTTTTCCCGCGCTATGAAGGGAATCCGTAGTGGACTCCGCGGAGAGTTATGGGTTGCCATTCTAGCGCACTTCGTGCACATGTCAGGGGTGAGGCGAAACAGAAAATCCTCATCCTTGCTAAAGTCTTGGACCCGGGCATGAGGGATAAATACCTCCCTTTGAGGAGAGAAATTATATTTATATATAGAATATTTACGATTAGCATAATATATATATATAATATATATATATATATATATATATATTTAAGTATTATATATATATATACTATATATATATATATATATATTTATATATATATATATATATATATAATAAGTATATATAATATTATTAATATATATGTGTGTGTGTTGTGTGTGTTGTGTGTGTTTGTGTTGGTGTGTGGTGGGTCGTGTGTGTGTGCGTGGTACAGTAAAGAGTATAAAATACGGAGAAATGGTCAGAGACGGACTTAGCATTGTTTCTAACTTTTTTAACACTGCTTGACATATAACCACCACATGAAGGAGTAAATTTAACTTTCCCCATTACGGATAAGTAATTATAATTTTGTATATATTTTAATCAACGGGATAGTTCATAAGCATTACTTATAAACGATTTCACTTCTACATCCCAAAATTCTTTCATAGGAAGTTAAAAACTTGCCGAATATTAGAGAAAATATCATAATAACATACATACATACATACATACATTTACATACATACATAACTACATAACATTACATACTTAACATACACACACACATACACATACTTACATACATATATACATATAACATGCATACATTAATAGATAGATAGATAGATACATGCATACATACATACAACTACATACATACATATTATACATATAGTATATATATAGCCTATATACATATTAACATAGATACATAACTATACATATACGATATATACATTATATACATATATACATATATAATAATTACATGATATACACTTCAGAAAGAATACATTACATAATACATATATAATATAAATATATATATAATATATTATATACTACTATATATATACTATATACTAATATATACTATACTATTATCATAGACCGTCATCTAACAGCTGTACCTGATACAGATAATTACACTATATGCGTGACGACTAACCTCAGTGAGATAATAACTTATTGCATCTGAGATAGAATAATTACTGTATATACTTTATTTTTGATTTTAAAATTCACACATAACTAATTTAAAGACTTCCCACTATTTCCTGAGATAAATTTATCAAATATTTTTTTCAAAACCAAATTAATTCTGATCCAGTATTGCGCATCCTCGCAATGTATATAGATTACCTTAATCTACAATGGATACATTATAAATGATTAATCCCTACTACGATACTCTACGTGTTTAATTCTATAATTGCCTGATCAAAGTTCACATGGATAACACTTAAACATTACAACTCTGAAACTATTTATATCCTTATTTTGAATTTTTCTTTCAATTTTTTTTTTTAAACTTAAATCCGATTTCAAACATTTATTAAAGTATTATCTGAAACCAATCTAACAATAATATATATTATATATATAGTATATATATAGTATATATACGAAGAAGTAGCTTACACTACTATATATTATCTATATATATATAATATATTTATAATATATATATATATATATATATATAAATATAATATATATAATATATATACTATATATATAATATTATATATATATATACTACTATATATATGGATATGATATATATACTATATATATAATATATATATTTCTAATTGTATTTTATCATATATTATATACTATATATATATATATATATATATAATATATATATATATATATATCTATATATATATTACTATAATTATATACTATATATAATATATATATCGGCATACTGCCTTTAAAAGGAAGTAATAAATAGTTCATGATACGAAATAATCTCGAACCCTAATGCGAGACCCTTACAGTGTTTTTTGGTTAGCGCATGGCTTCAACGTAATTAGTAGGACTTTTGCATGTTAACATGTCTGTGTTTCCTAGTAATTTTTTCATTTAAAATGGAATTAGAAGCTGCTATTCAATATATTAACAAAGAAATTGAAAAAAATAAACTTAAATTTGATATAAAATTAATAATTTAAGTTAAAATCATATTGTTCAAATTATTAGATAACAAATAGATAGATAAAATGAAAATTAAAACAATCTGATTGTTTTACAAAAATTTCAGATCGGCCATAACTGCGGACTGCTCATGGCTTCCCAGCAATTGGGTGCTTCCCGTCAGATGTGACGTTGTTAGCTAAACCACCATAGAAAACATCCAAGAGTTTCCACAAGTTGCTCTTTTATCATGTTAATTTTTATATGTTAATTTTTTATTAATTTTCTTTTGTTATTCTTTTTTTGAAGGGGCTCGAGCCGACGGAGGGACAGAGGGGGGGACGAAGTCCCCCCCGTCGTCCCCGCTGAGGCCGAAAGAGACCCTGACTCTTTCAAAAATTTGATATTTTCTCTCTGTCTATTCCCTTAAGTAAAAAAAAAAACAAAAAAAAAAACAACTCATGGCAAACCTCTCGCACTTTTGCCTTTGAAATAATCGAAAAAAAAATCATTACATTTGCTTCATATATACGGTTACCTACCCCTTTAAAGGAGGGGAGTTCCATACGTATATACTAGTATATATATATATATAATCATACTATATTATACTAAATATATATATATATATATATATATATAATATATATATATATATATATATATAACGTATATATTATATATATATATTATACTATATATATATATATATATATATATATATATATATATATATGATTCATAGGACTATGGTCACGTTGTGTAATTAATTTCATTTGAAAATATAGATATATATGCAAATAATTTAAAGAGACATCAAAACTAAAATGTTTGAAGATCTTTCTACTGTATAAATGCGTCCTTAATTAAATTAATCCTACTGGCCCTCGGCTACTCGTCTCCAAAATCATTTATTACATTTTAGTTAAAGCAAAATTACTGGTTTAATTTGAAAAGTGTTTTATATTTTGCAGTTTCGTATATATATATACTATATATAGATATATTATATACTATATATATTTACTATATATTATATATAGTATATACTTAATATATTATATATATATATCATTATATATATATAGTGTATATATACTATATATATTACTGATATAATATATATATATATATTGGTTGCTAATTTTTAGTCTATTTCGTTAAGCTTACTCTAAACCGCATGCAATTTCAGATAATTATATTACTGTATTATTAAAAACCGGACAAGTTTATTAACTAATAGTTACTATTTCGCTTTTAACACACTTCTCTACAATTCTTGACTAAATCATGCCTTTTTTCTTAATATTCAACTTAAAGGACAACATAACGTCAAATATGTAAGAACACTGTCCGTGTCATTTTTCACCTTATAATATTCAGTGTGAAGAAATCTTACTTCAACGAATGTTTGATCATTACTACCTTTTTATTTTTTTCAAAACACACTTCTCAACCCCTTGATTTAATTCCTCAAATTTAATTCTTTAAACTATTTGGTATTTAATATCTTTAATACTAAGGCACTCTTCAAATTATTGACACATTTTTACTTGAATTTCTTTGGCAACCTTCTTGGACTTCTCATAATCGCCTACATATTTTACTCAGCTATAATTTATTTCTGAATTAATTTTAGTATATAAATGTAGGTAGAGAAATCGATATTTGTTTAAAACTGATAATTATATATATATATATATAATTATATATATACATATATATATATTAATATATATATATATTATATATATATATATATATATATCATATATATAGTGATATATAGTCATATATATATATATATATTATCTCCTTGGGCAAGGCCGAGTCCTACTTAATTCCACCGAGTCAAGGGAAAATCAAAAATTCCAAGGTCAAATTAAAGGCGACATTGCCCGATACAAGAGCTTGAAAGTGTGCAGAATCAAAGTTGGAAAATATAGGATTACGGGAAGTGTATTCCAGACCATCCCTTTATGGTTATATGCAGAGGTGGGCACTCCGCTCTTCTCAGTCGCGCTTAGTCCGCATAGTCCGCTCCGAGCGGATCGACTCACCATAATAAGGTCGGACTAGCGGACGGAGGTGCGGGTCGTCAGGAAATAGCGGACTTGCACGTGCGGATCAAAAAAAATTTCCGCTCTTTGGTTCCGCACCTTTTTGAAAATGAAAGTATAGTTTACTTATTAAGAATTTCTTATTGTAGTATAATAAAGAAACGATAATTTTTATTTTTAAGTTTATAACGAATTATACTTTTAGTCTAAGACTTATGTTTTTAATAATTAAACTTCCCAAACCAATCTCAAACTTCCTTAATTGTACCATATACTAATACATTAAGCATTTTTAAATTGATTTTATAGGACTGAATGGCTATACCCTTCATCTATAACTTTATTAATTATTAATTGTGCTATAATAACTAGCAATATCTAAACATAGATTCTGTGTCTAAAACCCAACATATACTATATATATATATTATATATAATAATATATCTATATATACATATATATTAATAACTTTAATATTATATGTATAATGACATATATATATATATACTATTATATATATTATATTATATATACTAGTATATATATATATAATAATATTATAAATATTATATATATATATAAATATATAAAATATATATATATATCAATATATATATTATATATATATATATACTATATATATATAATAATATATATATTAATATAGATATAAATATATATATATATTATATATATTAAATATATAATATTATATATATACTATATATATATTATATATATATATATATCATATATATATATAATATATATATATATATATATATATATATGTGTATATTATAAATATATATTACTATATATATATATATATATGAATACCTTATATATATAACTATATATATAAATATATATATATATTATGTGTATATATATATATATATATATATGTGTAATATATATAAAATATATTTTATATATATATATATATTATATATATATAATATATATATTATATAATTTAATTTATAATTTAATATATATATAATATATTATATAATATATACTGTATATAATATAGCTACCGAGCTGATACTTAGCATTAGCATCACTCTGCAGGCTTCGAGGCTTTCATGGATTCTACTAAAATCTTGAAATCGAAATAGACCATTCTTATGGCTGTGGACAGCGGTGCCCCAGTCAAAACATTTTCAGAGGAAGGCAGAATAGTAGGGTGAGGCCTTAAATTAGCAATGGACTGCTGGGAGTGAACTAACACAGCACTCCTCTCACCAAGGAATCTTTCCCTTCAGCATGGGCAGAATTTGTTGAACTTGTTGCATAAAATATAATACAACCTCCCCCTAAGTTCATAGCCTGCTGATAGTAGCAATATTTAGAACTGGTGGGGATATTTTGAGGGCAAAGGAGGTCAGCCTTAACTGCTTTTAATTTTGAGCAGCTAATCTTTTTGAAAGGTAATATGGATCTCTTGTTCTTTGACGAAGACATTGAGGAGGAAGAGGAAAATCTTGAGATTTTGTAAATATTCATTCAATTTTTAATATAATATTATAAATAAATATTTTTGTAAGGTATATTACCTATGTATATTTCAATATTAAAAACTTTTGTGGAAGTCGAATTATTAACGGAAGACGTGCGGACGTGCGGACTTGCGATAGCGGAGGTTTGATGGTCTGAATAGGTGCGGAGGAGCGCTAGCGGACTACGTTTTCTCGAGGTGCGGAGGTGCGCTAGCGGACTACCCCTAAATGAGCGGGGTGCCCACCTCTGGACTTATATGGATCAGTTATGTTTTATTTATTTTATTTTTTTTTTATATATTGTTATTTTGTGATTAACAATAAATTTCAGTTGATAAACAGGATCCAAAAATTTTAATTTAATAAAAAAGATAATTTAATAAAATTGTACTATCGTACGTTTGGCAGTTACCGGGAGAACGAGGAGACAAATATTTTCTGAAACGCAAAAATCTTATACAAGCTTTGTTAAGTATACACAGAATCAATATATGAAAAAATCAATAAGGACCGAATTTTACCCCAAAACCACGTTTTTTTTCCCTGCCTTAAATTCTTTCAGTTTCAACACTAAAAAACCTCTTTCTTATGCAAAATGTAAGTTATTGCTTACTTTATTATTTTATACTTTATTATTTAATTTTACAAGTTTATCTTTCTACTAATAATATAAGAAAAAATATTTTACGTTAGTTTTAATATATTTTGTTCGGAAACGTAAAAAACTTTGACTTCGGCTACATTTGCATAAAATATTGTTAAAAAATGAAATAATTTTTGATAATTACGTAAATATTAACTTAAATGTTGTATTTACAACAAAGGGTAACAAATATACTTAATTCTAAAACGTAAATTTTGCCTTCGTTCATAAGCGTAAATTTTCACAAAAAAATGACTTCGGCATGAAATTTTTGTAAGGAATTTTTTTTTGGTAAGTAGGTATATATTTATTTCTTGTTTTTTTTCCTATTTTAACTGAAGGAATGCTATAGGGTAAATGCACAGCAGGTTGGCATACATGCATAGCAGACTGCTAGCTGAGGCGCTCGTTTCTAAGCGCTCTGAGTGCGAGCGATGCCGTACGATTGCTATACGGCATCGCTCGCGCGCAGCTCGCATTTGAAGCGAGCGGTCTGCCATGCATGTACGCCAAGCTGCTGTGCATTTGCCCTATGGTATATATATATATATTATTATTATATATTATATTATATATATATAATATATTAGTATTATTGCCCTATGGTATATATATATATATATATATATATATATATATATATATATATATATATATATATATATATATATATATATATATATATATATATATATATGGTGAAACTAAAGAAGTTACCCGCATCATATCTCGAAAACTAAGATAGGTACAAGAAAACTGATAACACATATGGAATCAGCGTATGAAATTTGTATGGAAAATGAAAAAAAAAATTTTTAATTTTTTTTTTAATTTTTTTTTATATCTCCAAAACTAAGATAGGTACAAGAAAACTAATAACATATTTAGAATAAAAAATAAAAAAATTTGTTAAAAAAAAAAAAAAAAAAATTTTTTTTTTTTTTTTTTTTAACTAAAGAAATACCCCAGGGTAAACCGCAAAGATGCAAAGAGTCGGGGTCTCTCGGCCTCCCGGGGGACGACGGGGGGACTTCGTCCCCCCCTCTGTTCCACCGTCGGCTCCGAGCCCCTTAAAAAAAATTCAATTTTCTGATTCGCAATATATGTTGTTTTGGGAATAAAAAATTTTTTTTTTCCTTTTTTAATCATACATATTTCACACGCTAATTCCATATATGATTATTTTAAATTTTCTTATACCTATCGTAGTTTTGGAGATATAAAAAAAAAAATAAAAAAAAAATAAAAAATTTTTTTTTCATTTTCCGTACAAATTTCATACGCTGATTCCATATATGTTATCAGTTTTCTTGTACCTATCTTAGTTTTCGAGATATGATGCGGGTAACTTCTTTTGTTTGGTCTCCTTATATATATATATTATATATATAATATATATATTTATAATATATATATATATATATATATATATATATATATATATATATATATATATATATATATATATATATATATATATATATATATATATATATATATATATAAAGCAATAAATATATTATAAAGCTGTAAGACAGCGACCCACACATTTTCAGACCAAAAAAATTTTCCTAAGTTCAAAAAAATTTCTAAGTTCAGAAAAGTTAAGTTAATTTTTTTAAGAAAATTCTTTAGTGGCAAGCTTCTGGAATTATGCCAGAAGCTTGCCACTAAACAATTTTATTAAAAAACTAACTTAACTTAACTTTTCTAAGAACTTAGAAAATTTTTTTGAACTTAGAAAATTTTTGGTCTGAAAATGTGTGGGTCCTAATCATTGAAATACCCTATATAATTATATATATATATATATGTTATATATATATATATATATATATATATATATATATATATAATATATATATATATATATTAATATATATATATATTATATATATATAATATAAGTTGGAAAAGAATTTTTTTTCATTAGTTACGTTATCGAACAAAATGTAGAACGGCACGCGCATAGTGAGAAGAGTGAACTTTTTCTTATATATTTATATAACGATGGAAAGTGAAATAAATCATATAACAATATAAGTTTGGCTACCTTAAGTAATGTTATGCTACTTTAAGTAAGGTAATATTATTCGTTACCGAATAAGGTACCCCCCAAGCATAGATTTAAACTTTTTAAAAAAAAATATTTTTAAAGATGTGAAGCTCTTATTACAATATAGTTTTAGGTAATAGTAGTGAAGAAGGGTGTCACTCTCGATTTTTATAAAAATCTACATGATATACTTCTAAAAAAAATTAATAAATAGAAATGGAAGAATGAAAAAACGATAAATCGGTTTCGCTCTCTTTAGGGAAAAAATGTTAAAGCCTCTCATAGTTAAAAATCCCATAGGATTTTCTTATAAAATTTTTTTTTTTTTTTAAATCACAGGGTATACTGTAAAAAAAAATAATCTAGTTAAAAAAAACGAAAATGATTTGAAGTCTTTAGAAAAAAAAAGTTACAGACTCAAGTCAAAAGTTTTCCCATAAGCTTTCTTATAAAAAAATTAGTGGGCCTCGTGCTCGTTTTAAGGCCATTCTAGTTCGGTTATGATAAAGATTTTTGTTACGCATACAATATTCATATGATTTTGTCTGTGTATACTAAAAAATAGTAATAACCTGAACTAAAGAGGGGCCTGAAATGAGACCTAACTGGATGGATCAAAAATGAAAAGTCTATGGGAGTTTTAGCAACTTTGAGAGGCTGTAACTTTTTTTTCCTAAAGAGCGCCGATTTTTGTTTTCATTATTCTTAATTATTATTGTTTTAGAGTATATCCTGTGATTTTTATAAAAATCGGGGGTGACACCCTTCTGCACTACTATTACCTAGTTTTATTTTGACTCACTACGGTTTCATTTTTTTTTTTTTTCAAATGGGTTCGAATCCCAATCGCCATCGACATGGATATGGACACAGATAAAGACATTATATATATATATATATTATATATATATATATTATATATATATATATATAATATATATATATATATAATAATATATATATTAAGTATCTATTATATATTATATATATATATAATATTATGATATATATTTAATATATATATATATATTATATATATGATTTAGTATATATTATATTATGTATTATATATAATTTATATATATATATATATATATATATATAAAAGCTTGCATGCTGGATCAAGTTTATCCTAGTAATAACTAATCAAACTTTCAAATATTTGAATTTATGGTGCCTAAGATGAATAATCTGAAATATCTTATAGAAAAATTTCAGTAGAAGTGATCTTATTTGAAATGCCATTACCTCAAAACTCTAATCCGATAAGTTGTTGTTATGGTCACTTACGATTAATTTACCCTTTCTCCCACCCCCCTCGCTCATACAAACTTCAACTTAAATTTTTACAACGGAAAAGTTTTAAGTATATTTATGCAATTAATCTGATAAAATTAAGACTTTAAAGTAGACTCTTTGCTCATCGAGAGAAAGCTATTAATTCCCACAGGAATTTTAAGAAAAGGTCTTTAAAGTGTTGGACACTTTCATGTCCTTTACATCTACAAGGGCTTAAATGAATGGGGTATGAGGAATAAACCAAATCAACTAAACAGAAACAATGAATGTAAAAATGTAGTTATAATAAAGATCAACTGTAGAGTAGCAGTTATAATTAGGTGTTACTAATTGTAAATCGTGAGTAATGATAATTTATTATCAATTTATCATTATTATTATTAAACA
>JABUQX010034405.1:75000-87500 GCA_015478945.1 Trachelipus rathkii
TTCTTCTTCTTCTTCTTCTTCTTCTTCTTCTTCTTCTTCTTCTTCTTCTTTCTTCTTCTTCTTCTTCTTCTTTCTCTTCACTCTTCTTCTTCTTCTTTCTCTTATTATTATTATTATTATTATTATTATTATTATTATTATTATTATTATTATTATTATTATTAGCTTAGAAGGTTAGGTTCCGTTAGGTTAGGTTAGGTTATGATAGGTTAGGTTAGGTTAGGTTAGGTTAGGTTAGGTTAGGTTAAGTTAGGTTAGGTTAGGTTGTGATAGGTTAGGTTAGGTTACATTGGTTACCTTAGGATACGTTATTTTAGGTAAATATCGATAAAGTTAAGTAACGTTCATTACCTCGCGAAGTTAGTTGTTATAATAATCTGTAGTAGCACAACGGGATATTTTTAACTGTATCTGACAAAATTTTCGGAAGTTAGATCTTCCGTCCAACAATATATGAACAAAATTATTTTCTTTAGAGGCAGTTTAGAATCCTCAAGTCACGTTCCTTTTCTTACAGATTTTTTGCAAAAATATTGCAGCATCTAATTCTGTTTTAATTAAGTCGTTTAACGTTTTAAATTTAATAAATTAAATTAAATTAAATAAATTAAATTTAATTGACATTTTAAGAACTACTGCAATTAATTAATATTCCACGCATATGTACTCCGACTTTGAATTTTCAGCATAGACTTTTCTGATTTTTTAACCATACGCTTTCTGCCATATAGGTAAACTTTGCAAAATATTGTACATTATTATTTTTATATAATTTTCAATAATAATAATTTAGATAATTTAAATAATCTCTATTTACTTACATAAAAGTTTTATTTTATTTTTTAGGCGTATTTATATTTCATTTCTGTTTAATTTAATATTGTTTAAATTTTTAACAAATGATGGTCTTTCATAATTTTTTTTATTCATTAAAAATACCCTCAAACATATTTTATTTCCCTGTCTCACATTTTCGCTACATTTTTTCACCTAATATGATCTTTTTTCCGTTTTTTTAATAAAATTATTTAAAATGTTTCAAACTTTTGAATCATGTTCGTTCCCACTAAAATTCATTGTTAGTATCAAAGGTAATTAATTAATTGTTCAGATTAGCGTAGTGTGACGGAATATCGAATTTTTTTCCGATAATCGTTTTTTTTTTAATATTTTTCCTACCCTTGTTTGATGACGTAAACATCGTGCCATATATAATGATTTTGGTTTTAGGCCAGAAAACTAGTTAAAGTTATAATAAAGTTTGTCAAGTAGACACAAATTTACTGTGTATACTTAACAACACTTATAATAACCTAAACCTAATGGGTCCTAAACCGAATTTTAACCTAAAAAAAATATTATAAATTTCGTATTTTTTTTTCATTTGGCATCGTTGCATAGGTAGTAAAACATAACAGGTCATATATATATATATATATATATATATATATATATATATATATATATATATATAAATATACATAATATATTATATATATATATATATATATATATAATTTTATAATATTATATAATTATATATATAGTAAATATATATATATATATATATATATATATATATATATATATATATATATATATATATATATTATATATAATATATATATATATATATATATATATATATATATATATATATATATATTATATTAATAAATTATATATATATATATATTATATATATATAACTGTATAGGTAATGAGTAGTAGGAGGGGTATATTGGACTAGGACTCTTTTACCCCAAAAGGGATATTGGACAACGGCCTCTTTTACCCCACCCTAAAAATTTGGGCAAACCGTATTTTTTGAGCCCAAATTTTTTACCTGCCCTTGACCTTTTTTGACCTTTGACCTTTTTGGGCCTTTACCTTTTTGGGCCTTTACCTTTTTGGGCCTTTACCTTTTTTGGGCCTTTACCTTTTTTGGGCCTAGACCTTTTTTCGACCAAGCGTTTGGTCTTCCATGGGTCATTTTTGGCCCACGGTATTTTTTGGCACCCCTAATTTTTCGGCAACCCTAATTTTTGGCAACCCTTCGAAGAAGGGTTGCGCCAAACGGTTGCGCAGCAACCGTTGTACGTATTACCCCCCGTATTTTACGCCCCCTAATTTTTCGACCATGGGTCATTTTTTGCCCACGGTAATTTTTTGTCCTTCCTTTAGGGGCTTAGCCCTTTTTTGATGTCTTAACATTGTTTGACCATGATATTTCCACCAACCCTTTGGTCTTCAATGGGTCATTTTTGTTTTGGCCCACGGTATTTTTTGGCAACCCTAATTTTTTGGCAACCCTAATTTTTTCGGGAACCCTAATTTTTGGCAACCCTTCGAAGAAGGGTTGCGCCAAACGGTTGCGTAAGCAACCGTTGTACGTATTGCCCCCCTATTTTGCGCCCCCTAATTTTTTCGACCATGGGTCAATTTTTGCCCACGGTAATTTTTGATCTTCATTTAGGGGCTTAGCCCTATTTTTTTTGAATGTCTTAACCTTTTTCTGTTCGCTTCCCCCTTTGCTCCAATAGCTTGAACAGATAAGCGCCATGGGTCCATTTGACCACGGTAATTTATTGTCCTTCCTTTAGGGGCTTAGCCCTTTTTTGATGTCTTAACCTTGTTTGACCATGATATTTAGGCCTTGACCTTGCCATATACCATGGGTCATTTTTGGCCCACGCTAATTTTTTTACCCACTCGTGGCCCACCCGTCACATATTTCGTTCCTAACTTGAACGCATGTATGGATCTATCCTAACTTGAACACCTACACACACACACACACACACCACACACACCACAGCACACACACACACACACACACCAACACACTTACCAACTTAACTTATACTACAGCATTCAACTATAACACTTATACACAGCATTCACTATGACACTTAACATTTACCCCATAGACACTTACATTTTAGCACTTATACACACGTACAAACACACTGCCAACCCTTTGATCGTCCATGGGTCAATTTTGACCCACGGTAATTTTTTGTCCTTCCTTTAGGGCCTTAGCCCTTTTTTGATGTCCTTTTAACCTTGTTTGACCATGATATTTCGCCTTTGACCTTGCCACATACCATGGGTCAATTTTGACCCACGCTAACTTGAAGGCTTTGATGGTTTCCAATCACCGTAAGAAGTATCTAGGGATGTTCTATTAGTGTTCTATGAGTATTAGATGAGTGCCAGGTGAGTGCCAAGTGAGTGCCAATGAGTGCCAAGTGAGTGCCAAATGAGTGCCAAGTGAGTGCCACATAGTGCCAAGTGAGTGCCACTATAGTGGCCAAGTGAGTGCCAGCCACACAATAGTGCCAACTGAGTGCCACTTTTTCAAGCCTTTTCTAGCCTCCCCAGCCCAGAATGCCCCTAATATGGGTGTCTACCCTAGTAATCAGGTATGAAGGAATCGATTGGCTGTATATTAGCAATTGCTAAGAATGCTTCCTACTATGAGTTGGTCTTTTTCTAACACATAAGCACTTACACTCGGCATAGACACTTACACTAGCCCATATACACCTACACTCACACGCACACGTACAATTACACTTACACTCACACACTCGATACTCAATTTTGTTCCCGCATCTTTGATGGCTCATCTTTGATGAAGTCATCTTTGATACCAACCTATATGATGATTCATCTTTTGATTACTCATCTTGGTCTCACCTCTAGATCTTAACAGCTGCCCCCCCCGCAACGGATGGAGGCCGCCGCACCGCAGGTGGGCGACCGCGCCGCCGGGCGAATGAACAGAGCTGTAGCTGCGAGGGCTGCATTTTTATTTCCATGCTTAAGCAATTTTTTATTAAAAACAATTTTTCGCGAACCTAAAACTGTAACTCATTTACAGACCTATTATTTAACATTATTTTTAACTTAATACTTTTTACTTAATATTTTTTTATTTAATAAATTTTTAAAATTGTATGTAAGAAGAAAAAAAACCAGAGTGGCCTGATATATAAGCATTTTATTTTACTACAACTGTACGAACTTTTATTAAAAACATTAACATTACATACCTTAAAGCAGTAATAGTAAATCAATAAAGGTGTAACCTAACACCCAACAAGGGGTTTGTATGCTTTTGTTTTAACTGCTTTACTGCTTTAAACTCATGTTTTAACTGCTTTAAAACTCATGTTTTACTTGATTTAAAACTCGTATGTTTTACTGCTTTAACTCATAGTTTTACTGGCTTTAACTCATTGTTTTAACTGCTTTAATCACATATTCATTAACATTAGGCATAACCTTAAAAGGCAGTAATCAGTTAAATCAATAGAGGTGTGACCTATACACCAAGGGGGGGATTAGTATGCCTTTTGTTTTACTGCTTTACTGCTTTTACTATTTTACTGCTTTAAAATTTCTGCTTTGGGCAGCTTCTAAACTTCATGCTCTAAACTGCTTTAACTTTCATGCTTTATACTGTTTTATACTTTCTGCTTTAAAACTGCTTTAACTCATATATTTATAAGCATTATGTTTTTTTATTACGACAGGGTACTTTTTATTTTTATTATTTATTATTAATAATTGATATCAAAGTTTTTTTACTTTTGTTTTGAAATTTTTTTATTTTTATTTTACTTATTGTTATTTACTTCATGCCATTGTTATTATTATTAGAACACCATACACACACACACACACACCACACACACACATACACTTAACACTTAAATAACCACACATTCACTATGAACACTTATATCACACATTCAGCTATGAAACTTAACATTTTGCCATCGATACCTCCATTTACACTTATACACATGCGGTCACACACACACTTCACATTCACTATGATACTGTATACAACATTCACTAATGACACTTTACATTTGTCCATAGACATTACATTTGCACTTCACACTCACGCACAGATTACTTAACACTCCACACAGATTTACTTACACTCACACAGTTTTACTTACACTCACACACAGATTAACTTCCACACACAGATTTACTTAACACTTGCAGCATAGATTTAACACTACCACACACACATACACACGCACACTCACTTACACATATAACGTATAATTTATTAAAACATTATTATGTTTTAATTAAACACGTACATTTATATTTCTCATTCACAAATATAAAATTATTTCAAATGTTCTAAAACTTCTATAATAAATCAATCATTATCTTTGAACAAAGAATTTATTATTAACTGTTAATACTTTTTGTTTATAAATTTTATAACTATCAACTTTTACAACAACATATACTAAATTTATGAAATTTTTATTAAAAACATATATTTTACGTAACCTATAAAGCAATAAATCAGTAAATCAGTAAGGACAGCCCCTAGCACCCTCTACATCAAGCTATGCCACGTTTTGTTCTATTGACTTACTGCTTTACATCATCTTTAACCATGTAATAAGTATAAAATAACAAAATAAGTTCTTCTCTGCTAACATAACATGTATTTTATTAAAATCATTCTAAGTTTTTATTTAAAAATAACAATTATTCACTTACATTTATATTATTCACTCGATGTTAACTAAAAATATTTCAAAGTTTTTTAAATAATTCGGGTTTTCTTTATTATTATTATTATTATCTATGTACATTAACAATCCATCACGAGAAAACACAACAACCCGCACTCCTTACAGATACGAAACTGACCTCTCTCTGTAAAATGTGTTGAAATAACTACTTTAGGTCTAAATTTAGGATAATCCTTTTTGTAACCCAGGGCGATTTAACCCTAGAACGGGTATCTTTAAAATATTTCTATCCTGGTTATCTTATGTCCAGTAGACCGCAATTTTAAGAAATTTTTATAAAATAATTATTGCCAATTTTTTTGCTTTCTTTAATTTTCATTGTATATTTACATCATTTTCCTATTCATTTGTGCTTTTACATTTTGAACACGTAGAATTTTTTGGGACCAATATCAAACTCTTAGACATTGTCATATTTTAATTTTTTCATAAAAAAAAATTTACGGTCTGTCAGACATAAGTGGAGTGATGCAGGGTTAAGCCTAATTCCAGGTCAAAATATATTTCAAACTGACCTTTTTCTGTAAAATGTGGTGCAATAACTACGTTAGGCCTAAATTTAGGCCTAAATTTAGATAAGCCTGGTGTTTGTAGACGGCTAATTTAATTCGCTAATACAAGTCAAAAGGTAATTCCCGTATAGACAAGAATCATTGTTATTATTATTTTTATAAATATATTTCAAACTGAAACATGCTGGATCGGTAAGATCCTTTAAGCAGGTAAAAAGGAAATGTTTTCCTTACTTGTGATTGGTCGGGGTAATCCTTATCTCTATATGACCTCGTATGTGATTGGTCGAGAATTATTTTATCGTCTTTTGAAAATTAACTTTGTTCTTTAAACTTGTATTTGAGCAGGTGTGTGTTTTATTATCTTTTAGACCCAAACTCATTTTAAAATCATAGTCATTTTAGCTGTTAAGCGGGGCACAAGTTATCCTGATTTGTATTAAAAGTGTTTTATTTTTACCTAAGTGTATATCATATTTATAATATATACTTACATTGAGGATAATTATTAATTTCACTAGATAGATAATAATTAATTCACTAGTTCATAAGCTAAACACCAGGGCTCAGCATGAGTCCCACCCGCAAAAGGCAGCCAACCCCGCACCCTCTGGTGCGTCCCGCCGCGCTGGTGCGTCCCGCCGCGTCCACGCCCGCCGCGTCCCCGCCCGCCGCGCGTACCCGCCCGCCGCGTGCGCACGCAGGCAGGCGCATTTTCCGCGTTCCCGCCCGCCGCGTGCGCCCGCAGCGCAATATTCCCGCGCGAACTATAATATAATTATATAATATATATATATATATATATATATATTTATTATATATATATATAATATATATATATATATATATAATAATATATATAATATATAATATATATATAATATATTTGTGTGTGTGGGTGAGTGTAATGTGTCTATGGGTGGAACGTAAGTGTTCTACTGTGTATGTTGCGTATGCTGTGAATAAGAGATATAGTGTATGTGTGTGTGTATAAGTGGTAACTGTAATGTCTAATGGTAAGTGTTAACTGCTTAAAGTGTCTCAATATAGGTGGTATCAAAGATGACGCAATCAAAGGATGAGTCATCAAAGATGAACCGACTAAAGCACGAGGTACCAAAGCTAAGTTTTAAAAGTTGAGTATCAAAGCTGGGCATCAAAAGCTGAGGTATCAAAGTTGAGGCATCAAAAGCTGAGGCATCAAAGTTGAGGTACCAAAACTGAGACATCAAAGTTGAGGCATCAAAAGCTGGGGCACATCAAAGTTGAGGGATCAAAATATCGAGTGGGTATATATATAATGTGTGTGTGTATGTGTGTGTGAAGTGTGTGCATGTGTGTTCTAAAATAATAATAAACAATAGCATGAAGTAAATAACACTAAGTATAATATTAAAAATAAAAAAAAATGTTTTATTTAATTATAACGCTATATGTGTAAGTGAGTGTGCGTGTGTGTGTGGGTGGTGTGTGTGTGTGTGTGTGTGTGTGTGTGTGTGGTGTGTGTTGGGGTGTATGTGTGTGTTTAAATAATAATAACAATAGGCATGAAGTAAATAACACTAAGTATAATAATAAAATAAAAATAAAATGTTTTAATAAATTATACGTTATATGTGTAAGTGAGTGTGTGTGTGTGTGTGTGTGTGTGTGTGTGTGTGTGTGTGTGTGTATGTGTGTTCTAAATAATAATAACAATAGGCATGAAGTAAATAACACTAAGTACTAATAATGAAATAAAAATAAAAATGTTTTAATAAATTATACGTTATATGTGTAAGTGAGTGTGCGTGTGTGTGTGTGTGTGTGTGTTTGTGTGTGTGTGTGTGTATGTGTGCGTGTGTGTATGCGGGTGTGTGTGTGTGTATGCGTGTTCTAAATAATAATTCGCGCGGGAATATTGCGCCTGCGGGCGCACGCGGCGGGCGGGAAACGCGGAAATATTGCGCTGCGGCGCACGCGGGCGGGTACGCGCGGGGCGGGGACGCGCGGGCGGGACGCGGCGGGAAGCGCACCGCGGGTGCGGGGTTGGCTGCCTTTGCGGGTGGGGCTCATGCTGAGCCCTGGTGGTTAGCTTATGAACTAGTGAATTAATTATTATCTATTCTAGTGAAATTAATAATTATTCCTCAATGTAAGTATTTATTATAAATATGATATACACTTAGTAAAAATAAAACACTTTTAATACAAATCAGATAACTTGTGCACCGCTTAACAGCTAAAATGACTATGATTTTAAAATGAGTTTGGGTCTAAAAGATAATAAAACACACACCTGCTCAAATACAAGTTTAAGGAAAAAAAAGTTAATTTTCAAAAGACGATAAATAATTCTCGACAAATCACATACGAGGTCATAATAGAGATAAGGATTACCCCGACCAATACCAGAAAGAAAAACATTTCCTTTTTTAACCTGGCTTAAAAGGATCTTACCGATCCTGCATGTTTCAGTTTGAAATATATTTATAAAAATAATAATAACAATGATTCTTGTCTATAACGGGAATTACCTTTTGACCTGGTATTAGGATTAATCAGCCGGGGATACAAAAGGCTTATCCTAAATTTAGGCCTAAATTTAGGCCTAACCTAGTTATATTGCACCACATTTTTACAGAAAAAGGTCCCAGTTTGAAATATATTTTGAACCTGGAATTAGTGCTTAAAATCGACCCTGGGTTACAAAGGAATTATCCTAAAGTTTAGACCTAAAAGTAGTTATTTCAACCACATTTTAGCAGAGAGAGGTCAGTTTCGTAACTGTAAGGAGTGCGGGTTGTTGTGTTTTTCTCGTGATGGATTGTCAATGTGCATAGATAATAATAATAATAATAAAGAAAACCCCGAATTATTTAAAAAACTTTTGAAATATTTTTAGTTAACATCGAGTGAATAATATAAATGTAAGTGAATAATTGTTATTTTTAAATAAAAACTTAGAATGATTTTAATAAAATACATGTTATGTTAAAGCAGAGAAGAACTTATTTTGTTATTTTATACTTATACTGGTTTAAAGATGATGTAAGGCAGTAAGTCAATAGAACAAAACGTGGCATAGGTTTTAATGTAGAGGGGTGCTAGGGGCTGTCCTTACTGATGATTTACTGATTTTATTGCTTTAGGTACGTAAATTTATGTTTTTAATAAAATTTCATAAAATTTTAGTAAAAGTTATTTTAAAGACTTGATAGTTATATAATTTATAAACAAAAAGATTACAGTTAATGAAACAGGCGTGTTCAAAGATAATGATTGATTTATTATAGAGTTTTAAGAAAGCTTTGAAATAATTTTAGTTATATTTGAATGAGTAATATAAATGTACATGTTTAATTAAAACATAAAATGTTTTAATAAATTATACGTTATACGTTATATGTGTAAGTGAGTGTGCGTGGGTGTGTGTGTGTGTGTGTGTGTAAATCTGTGTGCAAGTGTAAGTAAATCTGTGTGTGTGTAAGTAAATGTGTGTGAGTGTAAATAAATCTGTGTGAGTGTAAGTAAATCTGTGTGGTGTAAGTAAATCTGTGCGTGAGTGTAACAGTGTAAATGTAAGTGGTCTTAATGGACAAATGTAAGGTCATAGTGAATGTGTGTATAAGTATCATAGTCATAGTGAATGTGTGTGTGACCGCATGTGTATGGTAAAATGTAAGTGTCTATGGTAAAAATGTAAGTGTCATAGTGAATGTGTGTATAAGCTGTCATAGTGAATGTGTGTATAAGTGTAAGTGTATGTGTGTGTGTTGTGTGTGTGTGTGTGGTGTGTGTGTGTGTGTGTGTGTGTGTGTGTATGTGTGTTCTAAATAATAATAACAATAGGCATGAAGTAAATAACACTAAGTATAATAAAAATAATAAAAATAAAATAATAAAAATAATAAAAATAATAATAAAAATAAATAAAAATAATAATAAAAATAAAAAGTATTAAAACAAAATAAAAAACATAATGTTAATAAATATATGAGTTAAAGCAGTAAAGCAGAAAGTTAAAACAGTAAAGCAGAAAGTTAAAGCAGTAAAGCAGAAAGTTAAAGCAGTAAAGCAGAAAGTTAAAGCAGTAAAACATGAGTTAAAGCAGTAAAGCAGTAAAACAAAAGCATCACTAATCCCCCCTTGGTGTTAAGTAACACCTCTATTGATTTAGCTGATATTACTGGCTTTAAAGGTATGTAATGTTAATGAATATGTGAGTTAAAGCAGTAAAACATATGAGTTAAAGCAGTAAAACATGAGTTAAAGCAGTAAAACATACGAGTTAAAGCAGTAAAACATGAGTTAAAGCAGTAAAACATGAGTTAAAGCAGTAAAGCAGTAAAACAAAAGCATACTAATCCCCCCTAGGTGTTAGGTAACACCTGTATTGATTTACTGATTTACTGCTTTAAGGTATGTAATGTTAATAAATATGTGAGTTAAAGCAGTAAAACATATAAGTTAAAACAGTAAAACTTGAGTTAAAGCAAGTAAAACCATGAGTTTAAAGCTAAAGGGGGCAGTAAAAACAAAAGCATACTAACCCCCTCTTGGTGTTAGGTTACACCTTTATTGATTTACTGATTTCTGCTTTAAGGTATGTAAGTTAAGTTTTTAAATAAATTTCGTACAGGTGTATGTAAAATAAAATTGTTTAATATAATCAGGCACTCTGGTTTTTTTCTTCTTACATACAATTTTTAAAAATTTATAAATTAAAAAGTATTAAGTAAAAAGTATTAAGTAAAAATAATGTTAAATAATAGGTCTGTAATGAGTTACAGTTTTAGGTTCGCGAAAATGTTTTTAATAAAAAATGCTTAAGCATGAAATAAAAATGCATGACTTATAGTATATATATTTTTCATTCGGCGCGACGGGTCGCACCGTGGCGGTGGCGGGGCTCCATCCCTTTGGCGTTGGGAGGGGTAGCTTATGATCTAGAGGTAGACAAAAGATGAGTAATCAAAGATGAATCATCAATATAGGTGGTATCAAAGATGACTTCATCAAAGATGAGCCATCAAAGATGCGGCAACAAAATTGAGCTTCGAGGGTGTGAGTGTAAGTGTAAGTGTACCTGTGCGTGTGAGTGTAAGTGTATATGGGCTAGTGTAAGTGTCTATGGCGAGTGTAAGTGCTTATAAGTGTTATAAAAATACTAACTCATAGTAGGAAGCATTCTAGCAGATTGTAATATACACCAATCGATTCCTCATACCTTATTACCTAGGGGTAGACACCATATTAGGGCTATTCTAGGCTCGGGGGAGGCTAGAAAAGGCTTGAAAAAAGTGGCACTCAGTTGGCACTATGTGGCACTCACTTGGCACTATGTGGCACTCACTTGGCACTCATGGGCACTCACTTGGCACTCATTGCACTCATTGGCACTTCACTTGGCACTTCACGCTGGCACTCACCTGGCACTCATTTAATACTCATAGAACACTAATAGAACATCACTAGATACTTCTTACGGTGATTGGGAACCTTCAAAGCCATCAAGTTATCGTGGGTCAAAATTGACCCATGGTATATGGCAAGGTCAAAGGCGAAATATCATGGTCAAACAAGGTTAAGACATCAAAAAAGGGCTAAGGCCCTAAAGGAAGGACAAAAAATTACCGTGGGTCAAAATTGACCACATGGACGATCAAGGGTTGGCAGTGTGTTTGTACGTGTGTAAAAGTGTAAATGTAAGTGTTATGGGTAAATGTAAGTGTCATAGTGAATGTGTGTATAAGTGTCATAGTGAATGTGTGTATAAGTGTAAGTGTGTGTGTGTGTGTGTGTGTGTGTGTGTGTGTGTGTGTGTGTGTGTGTGTGTGTGTGTGTAGTGTGTTCAATGTTAGGATAGATCCTAGCATGGTTCAAGGTTAGGAACGAAATATGTGACGTGTGGGCCACGAGTGGGTAAAAAATTAGCGTGGGCCAAAAATGACCCTTGGTAGACTATGGCAAGGTCAAGGCCTAAATATCATGGTCAAACAAGGATTAAGACATCAAAAAAAGGCTACCCTAAAGGAAGGACAATAAATTACCGTGGGTCAATTGACCCATGAAGGACAAAAAATTACCGTGGTCAAAATTGACCCATGGTATCTGTCAAGCTTTGGAGCAAAGGGGAAGGACAAAAAAGGTTAAGAACATCAAAAATAGGGCTAAGCCCCTAAAGGAAGATCAAAAATTCCGTGGCAAAAATTGACCCATGGTCGAAAAAATTAGGGGGCGTAAAATAGGGGGGCAATACGTACAACGGTTGCTTACGCAACCGTTTGGCGCAACCCTTCTTCGAAGGGTTGCCAAAAATCAGGGTTGCCGAAAAAATTAGGGTTGCAAAAAAATTAGGTTGGCCAAAAATACCGTGGGCCACAAACCAAAAATGACCCATTGAAGACAAAGGGTTGGTGGAAATATCAAG